>JAQIXX010004391.1:0-16391 GCA_034700605.1 Willowsia nigromaculata
TGATTTTAAATACCATTCATCTTATCTGCCAGCTATTGTTCGTGCGCTTAGCGCAGGAACATATGGCCTTTCTAGTAGGTTAATACCGTAATAATTCGCAATCGCGATGCAAGCCACAGAACTGGGGATAGCACTTTTGCGAAACGTGTGTAGATCATAAAAAATCATATAGCAATATAGAGTCGGTGGTGAGCATTAGCATTGGTATTTTGCGAGCAGGAACTACAACAGGCAGCATAATACTTTTTCCAGCTCCCCACGGCCTTCATTTTTATTATCTCCATACAACGAGCAGTAAAAGAGTCCGTTTTTCACGACAACGGCATCATCATCACCACGATGACGATAGCAAGGAAGCGGTGGCCGCAGTATATTTTTTGTTGTTGGAGGAAGGAATGCTATGTATATTCAGAGAACTAGTCAGTATGTAAAGGGCAAAGTGAATTACTCCAACTGACATCATCTTCCTCGTCTTGGTCGTCATCATTGGGGTTACCTAATTACAGAGAGCAAGACAACAGAGGAGAGAACAGGACCGCGGCATTACAAAGCATACAATATAATCAAATAACCATGGCATTGCTGCTAGTTGCCAGGTAGCAGCAAAGGTGAACCATGAAAACAAATTGTGGTGATATAAACTCAAATAAACTCAATGTTTGTTTCTTTTAAATATTCTCATTTTCATCTCTTCACCACTCCAGGCTTTCGTGCATGAAATGTTCTGAATGCTTCAAAGTGCCCCGTTCACATTCAGCTTTACTCTGGTATTCGAGATATTATGGTTTTCCTCTAACCCTTCTAAAATGGCACTTCACAGTTTCTACCAGGATGATAATTAAGTGGCCCTTGACAAAATATAATGAATGTAAATCCAAGGACACACATTGCATGTCAGTTAGGGTTATTCTACATTATGACAGACATTCTCGTAATATCTGTTGACCTGAAAGAGTGATTGATTATTGTGTAAAATCATGCTTTTATGGTTACTCGCAGAATTAAAGTTAGAATTTGAATAGATAGCATGCAGTTGTACGATATACTGATATAGTTAAGATACATCCCATTATAGGTGCAATTGAAAACCATACGATACCTCAGAGAAGTCTAAGAATTTTAGTTTATCCTGAAGGTCCTAAATAAGTAATTAGTATATTCTCTAAGGGATACTTTAATGGAGGACTCAAGTCACTTTTCAAATCCTTTATTCAATAGAATTTTTAACCATTCTCTGCAAACTTGGCTTCCCCCACTTTTCTCTAATGGTTTTATCCAAAATGGATTCATGCACTCACACAAATAAAATGCATGATAAAAGTTTTAACGATACACATATCGGTGGACTACATCTACGTAAGAAATCCCAGTGCACACATTATGCAATGAGGATTTTTCGGGATTTTCATAGCCGTTGTTAGCGGCATTTATAGTTTAGTGGCATGCAAGCTATATAAGCTTGATATCTGGGATATGTACATTACTGCTACGTTACTTATGTTTCTCTTCATCTCCAAAATCTAGTGTGTGGAAGGCTCCAAGAATAAAAATGTTCTCTTTGTTGGCATTATACTCCACTTTTACTACAAAAACTAGGAACTGAGCTTGGTGAAGAGAATTTTTCAATGAGAAATATTATCTAGTGTGCAAAAAATTTCGCATATTTTATTATTTTGTACTATTTTAAACAACGAACGAGTTGAATGAATGTGTGCAGCAGAAAGCTACTCGAGCTAAAAGAAAGAAAGAGAAAAAATCCAGATAGCAGCGTAGACTCGCTAAAAACATCACTCACGTCAGCAGTATTCATAAGAATAGGCTACTTAACTCACAATTATTTGTCTATTGGCACGGACCAGTTCTCTCGCATTCATTCTCCTTATCAAAAGCATTCTTACACAATGCACATTTTTTAAAGAGAGAAATTCACACAATGCGAAATGTACGACAGTAAAAGCGTCATTTGAATTTTATGCATGCAAAGCATGCTTTCTTCTCAAAGCTACAAAAATCATGTAAAAATCAGTATTGTGTAGCAATTTATTTACAATGAACTAAAAATAAATACGATGTAACAACGCCCATACACGCTAATGAACAAAGCTGCATGTATTACATCGTCATAATGAAGATCATTGTGCCTTTCTGTCCAAATGACAAATCGAACACAAACCATTCTTGAGCAATATTATTCAGGACATGTACTCCCGGATGACTTGTCATAATATTATTTCGTTTCATACAAAAAATAGACATGGTCATAGTGAAATAAATACCAAGTATTACTTTTGCAGACTCCTCTTGAGCAAAAGAGACAGCCTGATTAAGTATGAAATTCAGTTGTTTATTTGCGTTTCACTCAGAGATTTGAAAATTACACTTGAATGGAAAGCCTTGAGCCCTGGTGGAGTATCCTCACGGACTAACGGACAAACTCAAGAAATGCTTATCCTAACTGCATTATTTTTTTTTTGCTTTCGACTTTCTACCAAAGTATTTACCTCTTATAATCTACTTGGAAGCCTCATAAAAGCCCTAGAAAACTAAATGTCTCTTGAAAAGATTTAAAATAAATTATTAATCCAGCAGAAATCTATAATGATAGGCGGAATACATACATCCACTACTCGGATGCCTGATGTATTTTACGAGGTTTTTACTGCCTGAGACAGCTTTATACATTATAATTATCCACATCCAACGAATTTTAAAGCCTAATATGCATATATTCATAAAATTTAGCTAAAGGATAACTTTATCCTATCCAAAATAATATCCTTTCCTGCCCTCTCTCTCTCTTCCTTCCCCACGCAGAACTCGAAAAAACTGTGTGCATGCTTTTAACAAGTTTTTAAAGAGTTGGCAGCGATAAAATAACGTCGACGTAGTCAACAGTTAGGTAGCAGTACTCATGCTAACCAACAGACTTACACGAAGATACATAATATTCTTTCAAGGACTTTGGAAGCCATAAGGTTCCACAGTCGGATTCGCATCCGCGTCTCGATTTGAGAGCGCGCAAGAGAGAGGCAGAGAAAAGATGCAACATTTTTAAGTAGCAAGGCGTGCATATATACAAATGCCATGTTAAGCTGTATTGTATTATGAAAGTGTAGAGAGATCCTCTACTTTTATTATTCCTATTTCCGGTATGCCTGGAGAATGTTTTGCAATTTTACAAATTGCATGTCATGTTCATGTCATGTGTCAATTTCTTACTTCTCTCCGCGAGTAAAACCAACATGCAGAGAGCTCCATCATATAACTATCATGAACCATCAGTTTGCAAACTAATTTTCTATCCACAACTTTGGTTTCTATCAGTCAGCCTCAGGTCCTCAGAGCTTGGTCCTCACTACACACCACTGGCTCAAATGGGAAGAGACAAGGTGGTATAGTGGTTTGTAACTGCCAGAGAGATGGAAAAAAAGACTTGTCTCTTCTCTCCTTAAATTCTCACTTTTGACTTTTTCTGAATAGAATGGAAAGACGGACTTTGTAACTTCTCGAGTGAGAGAGAGAGAGAGCAGAGCAGAGAAGGAAATCAAGTTAGAGTGTAAAGACGTGTATCTAAGACGAAGAAAAGTACAGATTTTCGGGGAAAACTTGGTGACGCTTTGACGGTAACATAAAGCTTGTTTGCCCAACTGCCGACACCCTAAACTGGGTAGTCTTAAAATATACAATACAATTACCGATTACCATACCTTATCATAACACCTATGAGCCTGTATATGTGTGCATTCAATACGTAGGTGTATGGAAAGATGGCGAAATCTGTCTCCGTGTTAGATAGCATTTTGGGATAAGTAGATCAGTAGTGTTGAAATTTCCGAGAACTATTATTACCAACTCATACAGCTCGAAAATAAATTTTCCCTGGCATGCTAAATTCCCTCTCTGAACTCATAACAAATGACCAATTTAAAAGATAATAGGATTAGCAGTGGTTGATCAGGATGTAAAAGTCTTTCCCTCAGAATCCTGATCCAGATGGAGAGTTGGATCCCCCTCGAAAATGTAATTATTAGTGGTCGGTCGGGTTTTAGGTTGTTAGATTATGAAAATCGTGACGCTCCTCATCTAATGAAATTTTCATGACGTTAGCAATGCTAACTTAGCATCGCGTCATATACATATAGCGTTAAAAAAACCTTCTATATATCTCAACATCACCTCCAGACAAAACATACCTCTGTCCATGGGGCAAGGTGATGATCCCTGTTGGGAGGAATCACACGGTGCCTCACCAAACAAACTTTTATAGACGATTGGATTGGAGGAGAAGTCCATGGATCAGATTTTCATACTCCACAAGAAAGAGAAAAAAAACCCTCCGTCCGACTCTCTACGTTCTTCTTCATATTATTCTCATACCCCAGCAATAGCCTTAGACTTTTTTAACCCGTATAAAAAACCATCAAACATAGACAGCATTTCAGAGCCTGGCCTGGCCTGCTGTTCTTCTGTTTAGTATACACGCTGTTGTTGTAGAGCATTCCGTTGGATGCAGCAGCAGCATATAGCGGTATACCACACCACACGCTATCCCCATCCACTCACATCTTCTTCACACGCTTCAAGTGAACGAACGAGACGGGATATCGTAATGCACTTAAAATACATCTGATTTGAGTGAACACATGGCTGACTCGTTTTTTTTCGTCGCTGATTTTGTCCACCTCCTCATCTCCTCTTGTTTGTTTGTTTGTTATTGTTTGTTATTATTGCGATCACCTCCTCACCTAGTTCTTCTTCATTCATTCACTCATCTTCTTCCTTGCGCTTAATGTGCTACGCTGCTTGTTCGTCTCTATTGCAACTTGTAAGAACGCTGCTGATCGTGTGTCTCTAGTGGTGAATGAATTGTGTGTGCAATTCTTCACAGGATAGACTAATAGGCTTTCTTGGTAGGCAGCTAGACAGGAAATCATGGTTTTTTTTTTGTTCAAGTGCATGTGAGATGATTATGCGATAACTACATACTAATAAGATAAACATGATTACATGAAGATAATATTGATGAAGAGGGTGATAATGGGGATTGCTTGCTTCTTTGTATTACTACTCATTATATTATTTGTTATAGAGCGTCTTCGGCGTAAAAGGGATAAGTCACGGAATGTGGTAGTTAGAATGGTAAAGTTGGTAGAGGAGGAACAGTTACGTAGTAAAAAACGGCCTTGGCTGATAAGTTGCTACTTTTATTTCGCGATTCTGTTGTGATTTTGTGATTTTATAAGTTGTCTTGAAGGAGAGGGGAAAAAAGTGGGGTGTCGTGCTGAGCATGATTATCGGGAAGGATTTTTTTATTTGTAATGAGATGACTGGTTTTTCCTGTGCGTTTTTTATTGTCTTTTTTAGGTTGGTAGATTAGATAAAGAGAAGTGTGTTGTGTGTATGTTGCTAATGCGCGATAAGGAACGGTCAACGGTGTAGAATTTCAATTAGTAATGTAGAAAGTAGTAAAGCAAGTGTGGTATTTTGCATTTTATTTGTTCAAATAGAAAAATGAGGTGATGCAAATTTTGTAGGATAGATTATTAAGGTATTTGTGAATTTTTCGGCTAGTGTCATAGTAAATAATTATCAGGTTGGAGTTGAAACAGCGTCCTTTTTAAGTGGTTGGGTTTTGGTTTGTTTTGTAGGAGCGGATGCCAGGGTTCTTTGTTCACTGGATCCAAAATGTTAATCAAGGAATATCGAATACCGCTTCCCCTCACTGTGGAGGAGTACAGAATCGCTCAACTGTATATGATAGCTGTAAGCTATTTTTTTTAAAAAGTTGGAGTAAGGGATTGGCTTTGAAAGTTCATGATTGAAGTTGAATGAGTTTATGTTTGGTTCTAGAAAAAAAGTAGAGAAGAAACAAAGGGCGCTGGGAGCGGAGTCGAAATCTTAACGAATGAGCCGTATGAGGAAGGTCCTGGAGGAAATGGACAATACACGAAGAAAATCTATCACATCGGTAGTCATTTGCCAGGCTGGTTTAAAAGCCTCCTTCCAAAGTCAGCGTTAACTGTGGAGGAGGAAGCATGGAATGCTTATCCATACACAAAAACGCGTTACACTTGTCCTTTTGTTCAGAGGTTTTCGCTGGAAATTGAGACCTGCTATTGTGCTGACGATGGCCACCAAGAGAATGTATTCAAGTTAACTGGCTCAGACATGCGAAATAGAGTTGTTGGTGAGTATCTTTGAATACTGTGTTAATAGATAGAAAATTATGATTTTTTACGAAATGAAAACGTGTGAATGGCAAAAATATATATTTTCTGCTTAGATGTTATTGACGTTGTCAAGGATCAACTTCATGGAGCTGATTACTTACGAGAAGAAGACCCTCGGGTTTATGTCTCTGAGAAGACTAACCGAGGTCCATTAACTGAAAACTGGGTGGAAGAGTATTGGAGCGAATGCAAAGTAATTACATCTTCTCCGGAATGTTGTCATAAAATAATTTTGTAGTAACCTATGCCAATGTTTGGTTTCGTGACTAGCCATGTTTTTCATTCGTTTCCAGAACAAACCGATGCCAACGCCAAATGGAAAGGCAATTATGTGCGCGTATAAACTCTGTCGTGTCGAATTCCATTACTGGGGAATGCAGAGCAAGATAGAAAAATTCATACATGATGTTGGTGAGTAGCTATCCATTAACTTATCATAAATCCCCGTGCTATCGTTACAAATACAATGTCAACAATACCTCTTTCTCCCGTTTTCCATATCTTATTTTAGCACTACGAAAAACAATGCTTCGGGCTCATCGGCAAGCGTGGGCATGGCAGGACGAATGGTTTGGTTTAACGATGGCAGATATACGTGAAATCGAAAAAGAAACGGCCGAAGCTCTGAAACAGAAAATGGCAGCGAGTGAGGACACAGATGGAGATAACGATGATGAAAAGGATGACGAAACGGCATTTGCTCGACAGTCATCAACGTCGTCCTCTGTCGTTGGCGATGTTCCACCATCTCTGAGTCCGTCTGCGAGTGCAAATAGCTTAGCAATTGCAGTACAACAGCGTAAATCCTCTGAAAACAGTGGCTCCGTTCTGCTTCCGGAAAAACCTTTACCAATTCAAGTTCAAATTAGTGATCTTAGTGTTCCAAGCAATTCACAGGGTGAAGATCCTGTGTTGCATAACTGTACGGAAACTCTATCTTTCAAGTCTGTCGAAAATGTTATGAAAGGACATTACGGCGCGAGAGGGAAGAGTTCCAGCAAAGGAGCTCTCAATTCTCCCAGCTCGAACTCTAGCAAAAGTTTTGATCTCTTGGCGTCTTGGAGAATGGAGAGCTTAGTTAGAAAAGATACAGACTCAGAAGGGAGCGATGACGAATTCTTTGATTGCTTGGGTTGGTTTCATATATGTTTATCCTCATTTAATCTATTCTACACGTATATGGCTGCAACTACGAAATAAGTAATTCTTGGTGTGTATTGGTTCATAGCCGACGAAGATGACGGGGTATCTCTAACGAAATGGAGCTCGATGGAGCTTATTCCACAGGAGACGGATAGTGGAAGTGCCACTGAAACAACTAAAGGTTTGTTCAAACTAGTAGCTATTATGCATTAATGATATTGCGCTTCCTAGTAAAATACTGAATGTAAATTGGGAATTCCTTGGCTTGTGTAGACGACAGTATATTTAGCCAACCGTTCCTCCAGAAAATTACAACTGAGCGGAAAAAGTCTCAGAAAAGTTTAGTCACCAGGGGAAGCATGGAAGCGTCTCTTCCTGGATCTCCGACAATGTTCAGTAGCGCAAGCTCATCTTGTATTGGAACTTGTAAAACAACTGTGTTATGTCTTGTTGTGCATGCTGGAAGTGCACTGGATGCTACAATGGACCTTACCGCAAAGAAGTCAGATATTACAACCTTCAAAGGTGCTTTTGAGTCTGTGATACGACAACACTATGTGCCAATGATGGGGCACGTCGTCGTTAAACTTATACCATGCCCGTCGATTTGCACAGATGCTTTGGGAATTCTTTCTAGGTACTCGCATATTTTATCTGACAATCAATGTCAACTTGCTATTGTATGTTTATTTGATGGGATGCTGTAGAATTATTAATGAGCTGAAATTGAAATGCTGTGATGGAAAGGAAACATGTATTTCTTATATCCTTCCCCATATTCTATAATTTATTCATCAATTTTATTTTCAGTCTTAGTCCATACAGCTTTGATGTATACGGAACTGGAGAGAGTCCGTGCATGACACACGAGTCGGTGTCTATAGGTGCAATCCCGCTGATATCCACTTCCCAGCAGGAGTATAATGATGCTGTAGTTAAGACTGTCCTCGCTGCAAACCAGGTTTATCAAGAGTTCTTAAAATCGGAAGAAGGGCTTGGCTTCAGTGGACAAATTATCGTCATAGGAGATTCGATGGGCTCCCTATTAGCATATGATGCTTTAACCCGTCATTCCCATTCCGGCCAGTACGCCAACGAGGATGATGCACCACCAAGTCCAGGTTAGCTGATTGTTACCATGTTTATATTTGCAAAAACAAAAAATAAATATATTAAAACCAAGTACGTATTTATAACCGGCAATTTTTTCCCTCGAACAGGACACGGATTTGATAGTGACCATTTGCATGCTGGTTTTGTTCCGTCCGGTTCGTCAAGACGGCGTTCTTCCTCCTCTGCTAGTGATTCAGGCAGTGCCAAACTAGATTTTGATGTATCAGATTTGTTTATGTTCGGAAGCCCCCTAAGTTTGGTTTTGGCTCAACGTAAAATCCATTCGGAGGATAGGCAGAGTATGTAGTCTTAACATTAACTTTGATGCCAGTAATGCAGGAACCATGTCAATATTTAATTTGTTTTCCATTGTTTTCTTATGCCAGTGCACTTGACTCGTCCATGTCATCAGGTATACAACCTTTTCCATCCAACAGACCCTTTAGCGACCAGACTTGAACCATTACTTTCAGCCCGATTTGCAGCCATTCCACCCATAAATGTTGCGAGATATTGCAAATATCCTTTGGGAGATGGGCAACCATATCATCTTTGTGAGTCGACCCTTTATGTCATGCCGTTAAATGCGTCTGCGTCTATTTATATACCTTTCTATTGGTGGTTACCATCGGTGTTAAAAATTTTACTTTTTTGAATATCTCATGTAAACAACAACCTATTATTCCGCTGCTCACACAGTATCGAATCTTATTATTCTGCAAACCCATTCATTGCTCAAATGCTTTGCTCATTTTTCCATGTGTTGAAATCTTGCTGATTAAATATTTTACTCACAAACCAAGTCATAACTAGATATAACCTTCCAATATCTATTAAATGTTTCAAGCTTTAACTATTCTCGAACTAACTTGACGGAAGATTTTAAACGTTAATTGTTGATACTCGATATTTTATGGAACCTTTTAATCATACAACTTTGGGGGCCTTATAACTCTTTAATCCGATTGTAACTTTAATTGTTCTTGATGTCGTTGGTATTACAAACTTACTTTGGCATACTCTCAGCTTTTGCGTAACTGTTCTCTATCGCGTTTCTCTACCACTTTCCATTTTTGTAGTGGAATGTATCCAGTGCAACCCTAATGTCTTTTCTGGAACGGGTGTGGGACCATTAACACCAAATAGTACCCGCAGACTTTCTGATATAAGCATTCAAAGTGGAATGTCCGGCCTCGACGCCCTGCCTCTGCAAACAATCAATCAATGTACTATTTCGTTTTATTTTTCCAAGCTTTCATGGGATTATTATTATTACTAGTCTGTTGTAGTTGGATTGAAAGACCAGTTAAGCAAACGGAATATATTTTTTGTTAAAAATCTATACCACACTTTAACGTTTTGTGAATTCTCTTAATTTTCCTCTTCTTCAGTCCAGCTACAACAGTTACGATAAACCAAACGCTTTCGGTGTGCCCAATTACAGTTACCTATTCAGAGTTAATTCCTGACGCTGAACGAATGCTTAAACAAATATTAATATTACTGTTTATTCTTCTAATTTGTCTGTTGTGATCATAATTGGGACGCACTGATCACGACTCGTTACTCTTAAAGTTATATGCAGTAGTATAACCTTTTTGTGTCATTATGTCTGTTCGAGAGAGGGGGTAATTAAGTTCCAAGTCTAACACTTTATACGTATGCATTTTACTTTCAGTACAACAAAAATGGTGGGGCAACAAGCGTCTTGATTATGCTCTTTACTGCCCGGAGGCTCTCGCTGCCTTCCCAGTGCACTCACTACCCCATTTATTTCATGCAAGTTACTGGGAGTCAACTGACGCAATCGCATTCATTATGAGACAGGTAATTTGGAAAAATCATTTGATCCTACCTATTTATTTTTGACTTGTTACATCATGGAAAATATGCTATATCAGATTGCTACTCCGGACGGTGGCATGAACCTAAATCAAGACGATAAGGAGGCACGAATGTTCATTCCAAGTCAACCTCGGGAGAAATGGATGAAAAAGCGTACATCTGTTAAATTGAAGGTGAGAGCAATTTTTAACAGTTAGTTATTCCAATTAGAGATTTGAGAGTAAAAACTTTCTCGTTTTGAAATTCAGAATGTGGCTGCAAATCATCGCGCCAACGATGTAATTGTTGGTGAAGGATATTCTGCAGTTCTTAAAGCTCGTTTCATGTATGGTCCGTTGGACATGGTGACTCTTACCGGGGAGAAGGTTGACATTTACATGATGAAGGATCCACCTGCCGGAGAGTGGAATCAGATAGCGTCCGAGGTCACAGATAAAAACGGACGCATCTCCCATATTATATCTAAAGACACGCCCTTAACTTATGGGATTTATCCTATTAAAATGATAGTGAAGTAAATAACAAGATATTTTATTTTATTCCTAGATATACTTGCCTATTTTATCATACATCCTGAAAACTTTACTGTATGTTTTATGTTATGACAGAGGAGATCATACATGCGTAGATTTCTACTGCGCTGTTGTACCTCCAAAAACGGAGTGTGTTGTGTTCAGTATTGATGGTTCTTTCACTGCAAGTATGTCGGTAACAGGCCGAGATCCAAGGGTACGAGCTGGTGCCGTTGACGTTGTCAGGTAAAACATGGAGATTAAAAGATCTTATAAGTCGTGTATTTCGACTGAAGGTAATAATAATATACTTATTGATTCCTCTAGGCATTGGCAAGAGCTTGGGTATCTCATTATTTACGTTACTGGACGTCCTGATATGCAGCAACATAAAGTCGTATCCTGGCTTGCTCAGCATAATTTTCCTCATGGATTAGTTTCGTTTGCAGACGGTCTATCAACAGATTTCCTTGGCCACAAAACTGACTATTTAAAAAGTCTCGTGCACGTAAGTTGGGCGTACGCTTTCATCGTAAAAGTGTACTGAAAATGTTGTAAAAGCTGTGAAAAGTTGTAAATATGATGAATGTGTTTTAGGACCATAAACTGCTTATCCACGCCGCATACGGGAGCAGCAAAGATATAAGTGTATACTCAACCATAAACATCCCTCCAGAGAAGATATTTATTGTTGGAAAGGCATCAAAGAAACAACATGCACTTGCCACAGTGTTAAGTGAGGGCTACTCTGCACACCTTAGTATGCTTCAAGCGCATGGTGGATCCAGACCAGCGCAAGGTAAGATTTTCATACGCACACACAAATTTCATATCAGAGTACGTAAATATTTTCAATCCTGAGTATTTGATAATAATTCTGACAATTGAATGACAGGAAACGCAAGAATGGTTATACCCAGGGGGTGTTTTGGACTGCCGGGACAACCAATTTCGATTCGACGAAGGAGGTAAACTTCAAAGTCTTTTCGCGATTGTAATTTAAAAATTGGATACCTATGCAATGTTAAAGAAACGTATACATATTTCCCGTCCTTTGGTAGATCGGCCAAAAGAACAACTTCATATCCCGTGATGAGTCAAGCTCCATGCAGCGAAGAGATGTCGTTGGTCGCTCCAAACTCTCGTGGCGTTTCTCCGCGTCGACCGAAAGCAAGCATGTCATCGTTTACGAATTAAAATTAAAGTGTATGCAGTCATTTGTCGATGCTTTAAGGAGAATGGATGCATAAAGATACATGGTCTGACAATTACAAATTTAGGTACAAAAGATATTCGAAACGGGGTCTTCTGCTGGTGGTCGTTGTATCGATATGCAAAGTAAATGTGGTATGATATAAACCTGTAAGTTAACTATATGTATTTCAATTACAAACTCGGAAGAAAACCTTTACGGCGACTATATGCGAAAATAGAGTCACATACAAAATTACTTTGTTTACCTACTTCTGAAAAATTAAATTTTACGCACTTTCCTAAAACACGTTTAGTAGCACAAAATACCAAAGATTCTAATTTCAAACTTCAGAAGCGTTCACCTTTACACTACACATTTCACTAACGCTAACACGACACAACGTACCCTTTCCAATTATCATATTCACTGATTACATAATATTTTATAAAAACCTTTTATTACTAGACTTTTAAACACGTAGATAAAACGATTATAATTATAAACCTTTTAAAACTTATCCAGCTCTGGAACGAAATGGTGAAAAAGCTATATACCGAAACTAGTTTTAAAACAAATGGTACATAGCTTTGTAATGTTGACTGCTTTGGTTGGCGATATTATAGATAATGCCTATCAGCCTGTCTGTGTTAATTGTCTTCAACTTTTCGTGGCAAATATTGCAGAGTAATATGATGACGGTAACTGTAAGGCTTTGGCGGAAGTGCCAGGATCTCTGAATTTATAGTAATAACAAATCATGATGAATTTATAGCGAATCGTTACAAAGGAAGTGGGAATCCCAAGGAATATTTCCTTCTGGAGAGTTTTATAATTAGAAAATAATAATAAAACTACATTGAAGTTCCAAGACGCGTAAAAATGTCCACCGGTTATCTCATCTCTTCTTGTAGTTAGTAGGTAGTTATCTACTAATAAGGCATCAAAGGTCGGAGTGCAATATAATTATATTCATACTATTCGTAATACATTATTACTACTTATGCAAACTTCTGATTATACGTCATGTTAGTTGTATCAGTATCATGTAATGGAAAACCAATCAAGAAGAAAAAAGATGCTCGTCTAATGAAACGATAGTGCTTCAGATTTTGTGATTTTTATTCATATTGAATATAATTGATGGCATTAATCTCATGTCACGCGTAATATTTTTAAAGTTTTCAATATGGAAATTTGGCAAAACATGCTGTCAAATATCTGATCATGATCACAAAGAAAAATGCAGAAATGCATGCGTTCAAAATTTAAAGTGTATATCTCCAATACAAAATATGTTTGATGTTTAAAGTAATAATTCTTATGATAATCACTTAGTGTTAGTATTGTTTCAGTCTCAGTCTGAGTTCACTTTTATCTCTCTTCTAAACAAATAATTAAAACATCACATCGCTTGAATTCAGTCGAAATCGCTTGATCATCAAATGCTATCTTGCCTCCGTATATTTTAATTCGCGAGCTCTTCTACTCGTCTCTGTTTTTATTCACGAGTCTTAGAAATGGAAACATGTTTAAATATATAGCCGAGATAATTGCCTTCGACACTTAAATATTATGTAGATTTTTAGTAATGTAAAAACTTCGAAGTAAAAATCGCAGCTCCTTGTTGTGGAACGGTTTATTGAGCGAGTTTGCCTCATAGATAATACTTTAATTTCGGCCGACACGACATGCCTATAGCAAAGAAACCACATATTATTGATATTATATACAATCCATTAGTACATCTCTGAAGAATATATTGCCTAATTACTTAGTCTTGTTATTATTACAATTATTATTGCAAAACATGCAATGTCTTCCATAGTGCAAATGACAACACTTGAACTTCCTACTAGTCACTAAAATCAGTTAACTACCCAAATATTATTCGTCACTTTGTAAACGTTTGATTAGCGAAAAGTCTGCGAGTAATTTAATATTTTAAGCAGAAATCGAAACAGAATTTTATTATCATCATAATTATTATTACACCCATTGTTTAGCCTTCTGGTTGCTCGTTCTTAATTGCAGATTGACTTGCCGTTGTGCAACACTTAATGGCCTATAGTTGGTAAGAAACAGTCTTTTAAAGTATCATATGAATAGGATCATCGGATTACGAATAAATGTTTGTAGACGTTCTCATATTATATTGCTAAACACACGCCAGTTTTTGAAACAGAAGCTCTCATGATTAGTGTCGCATTGAAACCCTAAAAAACCCGAAACACCGTATATCAAAGAATACTTAAAATAGATCATTAGTTTATAACTGTGTACTGAATTTTGCACAGCTGAATTCTCTCCTTGCCCCTATTCCCTATCATCACTATTTTAAACCCTTTCCACTTTCAATTGTTCTATTTAAAAATTATGATTTTTTAAGTCAATCTACATAAATAGTTATATATGTCATTCGTTCATGAAACTTTTCTCCTTTTGACAATCGACATTAGCATTCACTCGAGACGGAATTTGGTATGTCCTCAAGTGTATGAAAAAAACTAAAGCAAATACCTATTTCTAGTAAACAGCGAAGAAAAATGTATTATTGCTGGCAATATAATTGTGGTAGTCGTATCGTGTTTTTTAGTGTAAAACAAGGAGTGAGAAATAAACAGAGGTTCGTCAGTAAGACTAAGCTGGTCTTTGAAATTACTATTTAGAACAGAGTAACAGTACAGGTTGCGAAACAACAAGGTGATTGGATTTGAAAAATATATTTGATATTATAATCATTATAAACTTATCGTATATAAAAATAGTTAAACCTATAATTATCGAGCATAGAAAGCGACCTACAAAAGTTGATTTCCAATGCTTTGAAAAGTGTTTTCCAGAAGAAGCTGATACATCAGGGTGTTTCAAATTCAAAATATACATTACATACATATTTACATACACGATAGTTATATACTACGTAATACAAAATGTACCGTTTGGAGATGATTATTAGAAGGTAATTCGTTATTTATGTATGTACATTATAAATATATTATTCTTACTTCTTATGGCTATACTAAGTTATTACACATTCAGTATTATGAATTCAGTAAACTTTTAGTTTCAAAGACCTACAGAAGTATAAGGAGATTTTTTGAGTAAGTTCTTCTCAATTTTATGTATGAATAATTCCTGTTAGCTTACAAGCGTTTATTATTTATGAAATCATGTTTTAATGTAACTTTTATGATTCGTATGATCATTAGGGTTTTTCTCCGTACTAGAGAATTGCGATTTGCCATGTTGGATTTGTAGGAAAGTTGGAATATGTTTGATCCTAATTTGTGCAGTATGTATTTTCTCGAATTAGACGTTTTAGTTTGGTTTGAATAAACAGGAGGTATATTTATTTACATAATAGTTTACATTAAATCAATTTTATTGAAAAATATCAAGAAATGCATGTTTAACTCTTCTCTCTTCAATCTAAATATTGTATGATTTGAATGGTATTAAACTGTGATTAATGCTCAAAAATGTATTTTGAAGGTTGCTATTTCCTTTTTTATTTAATTCATGAAAACGAAGAATTTACTAATATATTTTGACGCATTCATCGTTTTTACACCTTCAAGTTTTGGTCATAGTTATGAAACAAAAAAGAGGATTCGCAGTCACTGACAAATCTAATCATGCTCCTTGTTCTCGGTGATACTTTACCACTGGGATATGGATAGGGAATGTCATGGAGCATTAAGACCAGAATGGGCTCTGCTCTGGTTAGTGTGGTTAAAGTATTTCGCACGTTCTGCATATTATGCATATTTTGTAAAGAGGACTCTCAACTTGAGGGCCTCAAGATTGACATCGATATACATTGGCCTTGCGTTAAATACAGGAACATCAATATGAGTGGTTCCTCCTCGTGGATTTCATAGACCTTCAAAGTACCAAGTAATATCCTGGATCCATGGCAAGTGGAAGTGCCTTCCAAGCAGTCGAGCCTTTTCCCGTTTTCAAAAACTCCCTTTCCTTCATGGAGACGTCTTTAGAAATCAATTCTTTTGTCCAAAACGTGAGCAAAAATAATTGCGGAAATCGTAAAAACACATGCATTGAAGACCGACGAAAATCCAAAAAGCATACTACCGTTCATGAAAATGCCAAGAAAATTTATGAGCATTACGTAAGAAATCTCATGAATCTCGAGACGCATTTATTTTTAATGACAGTTCTTAATTCTCTTTTTATTTTTTACAGGGTATACTGACACATGGAAGTATTAAATTTTATTTACAACTTGGATAAATATTATAGGATAGATAGTCATATGCAAGGTACGAACATGTAAATACATGAAACATGGAAATACATGGGAAAAATCATGTTTTTACATGATAATATTCACTT
>JAQIXX010004392.1:0-16391 GCA_034700605.1 Willowsia nigromaculata
CTCGGGAAAATGCACCATTGAGGCCGGACAGGATGATTACCACTTGAGAGATTTTATTTTAAAAGGAAGGGAGCCTTACCTATTATCATCATGAAATATAGGGGATATGAGTATGATATGACTACATATACCGCATGCATTACTAGAAAGTTGAACAGAGAACAAGTACTCTTACGTTACATTAAAGTATAATAATGAACGATGCATGGGTTATCTTTCTCTCCCTTCGCATCATACACAAGTGATCAGCACTTCTCTCTTCCTAGCAAGTTTCTCACTCGATTTTTTCCTCTTTCCATTGCACTGATGTCAGTCAAGTTTTCTAGTTAGCTCCCTTCTAGCTCCCAGGCCGCTTAAAATGAGGCGAAAACAGGCAACATATGTTGCCATTTCCGGTCTCCTTTTTCCGTCAATAATAACTAGCTGCAGTGCATTCATGACTTTTTTTTGTACGGACTTCATCAAAACCCTCTACTATTCAGATTCCTACACTGAGATTTACAACAAGACAAGTTCTTCTCGCGCATATATACATGTAATTTTTATTTTTACGACATGGTTGATGCTACTCATACTACCGATATCACATTAACAACAACATGAGGAGAGATATAATAGATGTTGATGCTTCGCTGTCCATATGTCTATTGTGACGGAGAGACTCTACTCCAGCAAGGAACTCGTTTCCATATCACAGGAATACTGAAGCTTGAAATTCTTAAGTTTCTGAGTCGCCTAATAAATAGCGAGTTTAATTAATTTAGCATAAACACGTATATTTCTTTCGAAAGACACAAAACTTTTGAATGAAATGGGGATCACCTTGACTTGCAGACTACACAATTAAAGAACAAGTAGCAAGTTTTATTAAACATAATATATTGTCATAATAGGCACTTCATTTGAGTTGTGTTGCATTGTGACTCTTTCTTGTAAATGGAATTAAAAAAATCTTTGCTGCTCCTCAGTGTTCATTTCCTTCTTTTTCTGCTACTGTTCCCTTTCTCTCTAAAAGCCTTTTCTATTCCTCAATTCCTCTGACAATGGATAACATTCGCTACTAAAATGGTAAATCTGGTTTCCTCACATTTTTTACTTGTTCTCTCTTCCTGGGAAGTGGCTCTGGTTGGCTACTTCTTTACCATTGCCATTTAATACACTCTCTCAACTCTGCATTATTACTTTATTACCAAACCAACACACCACCACCACGTCAGGCAGACAGCAACATCTTGCATACAGGAAGAAGAAGATGCATCAGCAAATGAACACAATAGTAATATGAATATATAGGCATAATATTGTACACAATTATAACTTTTTAAAACCCTTTTTTCTCCTTCTCAGACCATGCAACGAGCTAAAATCTTTATTTACTTGCAAAAGGGGCAGCTACGCGATATATATCTATATTCAACCCTTTCCTCATCTCTTTAAAAAATACAATTTTCTGAACTCGGTTTATTTACCTTACCCACTCAATTAGTTTCGCACTTTTTTCCTCTTCTTTCAGAGGGAAGCATTATTATTATGAAGTACAAGATAAATACTCAAGCAAAAGTGCAATAAATAATAAAAACTGCTACTATTTTAGAGCAAAACTCGTGACTAACTATGTACCATTGGCCAGTGAGTCGTAAAAATGTGTTTTTTAAAAGCTGGTTAATTTCTTCAAGTCAGCAGCGGAATGCCATGAAAGCTGTTATAGAAAAATATTCTCTCCTGTGATGTCTGTCTGCTGATGATGTTATGTGTGGAGTAGGTGTTCAGTAAAAATTGCTAGTGCATAAAAAGTTCGCCATAATAGAAATAATTCTTCTAGAAATTTAACTACTCACTCAGTTACAACTGCAAAACTACAACTGCGTGTTCATGGGAGGATATAAGTAGCTAAAGACGGCTCGCGTAACGTATGTGATTTGTTAGGTTAAACAACAGTCAATGTGGATATGTGAGTTGGTCGGTACCTCATGCACCTAGCCAGCGAAAAAAAACTGTTTTTTTTTCGATTTTGAAAACATACATAAAATTATTGCTGATATTTTAGTTATTCCTTCATTTTTAGTAATAAGTTTTGCACGGATACATTACACACTTCAAACGTATTACTTAATATGCTAATCATGGTCTCACCTTTAAAATCGAGTAATTAATAAGTTCATTGAAAGTTGGTGCTATTACACCAATGAGGTCAAATCTATACTCCAATTTGGCATATTTTACAAGTATACTCACATAAGCAAGAATGCAGAAAAGGACAACAGTCAAACCCATTGTTTGTGAATATTGTGGAAAACCTCAGGGTTTACAGCAAGTCTCATAAAACCCCGAACTGTGGTATGCTATTGCATTTTCCTCATTTAGATTCATTCAACAAGTTTTCCTTGAAATCGGTCGAGTTGTATAGCAAATAATCAAATACCTAAGCATAATATACAGAGAAATTAAAAGCAGCTTTCACTGCTTAAAACAACAGTACAAGCAAACTACTCATTCAATTGATGATGGCTTGTACAGTTTTTCTTCAGAAAAGCTGGGTCACATGCATGGGTCAGAAACAAAAGAAGAGAGGACCGCATCCAAAATCCAAGTACCGCCACGAGTCTTCCTCTAGAACACCCTCAAGGATGCGTGATCCGTCCCAATGCCTACAATAAAACTTTAAATACAAAAGCCATTGTTTCTAAAACGAGTATATATATATATATATTCCCTGCACAAGCCATTATTATTTTCCCGAGTGACAGCGGCGATAAAAGCCTCACCGACTGAGTGAGCTGAGCTGAATGAATTGTGATGACCGGAGAAGTACAAAATCTGTTCTCAGCTAGCAAGCATGTAATAATAATTATATCAGTCAGTCATTACAACAGAGATATTACTCTAAATAATCGCTGGCTTTTGGCAGGAAGTTGAAAATTCCATTCGCATCATCATCACCATCATTATTATCAGACTCTCACTCTGATGGTGGTACTCCGATCCAATAGAAAAAAGTGGCCGCAGTAGCAAAAAGTGTATAAAATGCATAATAAATATATCTGCTGATGATGTGGAGTACTCATAGTACTCTGCTATCATCATCATCAATATCAACTTGCAATATTCGTTCTCTCATTGTATCAAAAGTAGTAGTGATGGTGTTGGTGGTAGTGGGAGCCGGCTAAAATCCATCTTTAAGTAGCATGGCATAAAAATCACGAGTCCGAAGAAGCATGTATCCGTTGAGAAACATAATATATCATCATTCATATTGTGTGTGCATGCACCATACTACATTTTTCTCAACAAGGAAACCATAATGATGCCTTATGTATTTCTGCTTAGAATACATGATGATAATATGTACTAAAAATATTATGTCTACATTTTTACTTTCATGTGGTGGTAGTAATTGTAGCAGCAGTGAGGAGAGTAAGCAAGCAAACAACAACGTCAAAGGGGTAGAGAGGAAAAGAGAGAGAGGAAAAAAATGAAACAAATTTTAATTCTTTGCAGTTATTTTTTCGTTCCATTCAAACATTTCGCTGTTTGCAGAGTAGTAAGAAGATATGCAGGCGGCATAATAATAATATGGATGGTATGTAATATCCGCTCCAACCAGTCTGTTTCATTCTCTGCGGTTTCCGTTGATGATGATGGTTGCGGAGTTGTGAAGCACACAAGTTGAAACGGGGAAAAAATTGTGAGCACATAAATTGAATCTCGACTCCTACTCACACATGCTGTTGCTACACATTATTCTTGATGATGTTCATTAGAAGAGAAAAAAGAAGCTCTCATATCAAAAATGAATGCATACTTTTTTATACTTTGTTGATGTAATGAAAATGATGTGCTATGATGATGATGTTTACACGAGCCTGCTACTGTAACTTTTTTTTTTGGCCAGGCATCAATGATAGTGATCTTCATCTTACTGCTTGTTATTTTTTGTCGACAATGGTAGAAAGGAAAGCGTATATGTGTATGCTGTCTCTGTGTAAGTATTTACTTTGCAAACTGATATTATATTTAGCTGATTCAAGATGTCCTTTAGTTCATGTCATCAAATGGGTATTTTTTGCAAGCAGAAAAATACTACACCATGAAGGAACAGCTTCGTTTGTTGTAATAGAAACGAATATTGGGTGAATGGAATGGACCTAGTGTCTGATTTCTTCGTCGTGGTCCACATGTCATAGAAATACGTCACGTCATTTTCATATAATCTCTGTCAATCTCACTCGTAAGCTTTTATTTTCGACAAAGCTGCTTATATTCGGAAATGCGACTATGCTACTAGTACTACCTACCTATAGACACATTCATAACAGCAATGTCCATAGGTCACCCTCATAATACTTTGCTGGATATCACAGAGAGTTGAATGAATGGAGTTTCCACTTAAGTCGTCATTATCATGAATGGCATCACGATGCCCAGGAAACTCTTCTATTTGATGTAGACAACATTAGTAAGCTTATTTAGATATTTTTCAACATTGTGTATAAAACTTGGCACTTTATCGTCTACCAGTATCTATCTTTCATTTATCTGCTAGTTCTCACTCACGAATTTGAGTAAAGAATGCTGTTTTGTCACGGTAAGTGATGCATGGCACTGCCTGCTTAATTTGCATGTGATAATAATAATTATTCACAAAGGGATAAGCAAGAAAGTCTAATTTTTCTTCTTGGCGAAGCTCAGAACTGAACCCAAAAGCATGGCTCTTATCTGTACTACTACTGGAGAGAAGCTTGTTCCTAGATAAACTCCTAATGGACTTATTGAAAGGTAGAGAGAAGAAATTCGAATCAGAGATTCATGGCTTGAAGCGAAAACCGAACAAGCCTGCTGTCGTACTTTTTAGGGACATCAACAAAACTTTGAGTGAAGTTGAATGAGTACGTTTAAAAAATCTATTTAAAATCTCGGCTCATTCCATCATTAAAATAGTTGAAAGCAGTGATACCTTTCTCGAATGAATTATCATATCAAATTCATTATTATACTGGCTGTTGCATAAGCATTTCCTGTTCACGAAGTACCTGAAAACCCCCTCAAGTGAAATAACAGGAAAATGCATGAACCAAAAATAAGAGTGTGGATCGATGGGCATGATTACATGATGAATACACACTTTTTTTTAAATGGTAGTAGTATTTAGTAATGTTGGTGGAATCAGTAGTGTTTTTGGAGAGAGAGAGAGGATGAGATGATGATGGTCACTGATGGTAAACACTGAAAATGTTTTTTCATGTACCAGTACCATAATAATAGCTGTTTACCACGGTGCTTTCCATTGATGTGTTTTCTACCTATATCATAAGCTTACTTGCTGCACCAACATCTATCCATCCAACACCATCCTTTCACAATTACAATGAGAAGCAGCAACAGATGCAGAATGTGTGAGTACCAAAATAAGAAGTTTTAATACCAACGAACCACCATGCCACCACCACGCAAGCCGCACAAAAATACCAAAAAATCTGTGAGTGAGAACTGAAACGCAGGAAGGATACTTCCTGTCGTCCTCATTGTAAAATCAGTGAATTCTTTTTCCAACCCCATTTCCGGTTAGGAAAGCATTACATGGAACTATTCAGTCAGAGAGGCTATTATAGGGACCCCAAAATATATCAACTTTAACATACCTGGGAACAGAAAAAAAAAATCAAATCTATCACTATTGCCATCATCCATTCTCATCATCAACAACTCCGCATCATCATTATCGAGTTTATCAACCAAGTCATCAGAGAATTTTAGTAGGGACGACTCCAATAATCACCCCTACAATATATCTCACTAAGTCCGCATCTATACAAATTTCAACCATTCCTGTCCCCAAAAACTGCTTTTTCACTCACTTTATTCGAACTACAAACAATTCATTCAAGTCCACACACAAGCACAAAACTACCAAGGGACACACGGATGGCATAATAGGATCTCTGTACACTGCATAGGTACCTGATTGCTTCACATCATCATGATCACCTTTTTTTCGAAAAAAAGTGTTTGAACAGGATGATGTTCTATTATATCCCCACAACATGCCACATGGTGTATGGAGCATGATGAGACGTTATTGATAGAATCTTCGAATCTTTTATAAAACTTACTATTCTACTCATTATAATTATAGCCAGCTATATATACGTGAATGTATGTATGTATTTAATGAAAGGCAGTTACACAAGTTAAGTTACTAGTTGGCAGTTCGTGTTGCTAGTTGTTTTTTCATGTTTACGATTTCCCATGAAGCATCATCATGATACTATCCCAGGCAAGCAAGTAGGCAGGCAGGCACACAGGCAAGTATTCATTTACAACGACAACTAATCTTCTTCATCATCATCATCATCGCCACCACCAGCACCACCGTTCCTTTTCACTCGTTTGATTCTATACATACATATATGTTTTTCTCTTGATATGTAGATATATCATTAATATTATTACTATGCACAACTATTATTAATGCAACTTATATAAAAGTAGATACATTGTATTTTCTACGTTATATTATGTATGTTCTAGTCGACGAGTCTACCGAGACCGATGCTACAACAAGTCGCGTCAGCCTGCAGGTTCTTTTTCGTCTTTCGAAATGGGAGAAACGCATTGGTCGTCGGGATGGATTTATTCTGTGAATGAATGAATGAATGTTGCTGCTGCTTTCAGTTCAGAGTTTCAGAGAGTGTAAATTGCAGAGAGAGAGAGAGGAAGCTCCTGGTAGAGAAGATGCATGTTGAAATGGCTGCTATATATGTGGCGGTGGTGTTGTTGGTGGCGATGATGATAATAATGATGATGATGGTTGGTGGTGGTGGTAGTGGTGGAGTTTTACAGGATGTGAGCAGCAAAGGTCGATCTGATGAGCCAAACATAATAGAGCATCGTTGCATATAGAGAAGAGGAGCAGAAAACATAGCCAAAAGCCAATTGACAGCATTGTCATCATCATCATCATCATCATGAAAGTCTTTTTTTTACATAACAAAACTTGATCTTTATTTGCTGAATGAATGGGAGTTACGTTAATTAAGCAACTTGGGTTTCGATACACCCTTTTTTCGCTATCATTGCTATGCTGATGAGAATGTGATGCGATGCCATGACACTAGTCCTTATGTACATATTATTACTGCAAACAGTACGCGAGCAATTTAGTTGACGACAAGGATCGTCGTGATGATGTAGACTAGTTGTTATATGCTACCCTCTAACTTAATCATGCAGGTTTTTTCAAGAAAAAAAATTAAAATCCACTTCTTTTCCCCATTCCTTGCAATCTTTTCACTTATTAGAGCATTGTCTCCTCAATCTCATTTCTCTAAAATATGGTGCGTTTTTGCCGTTTAAATCAAAAAGTAATTTTATGGCTCTATCAGTACCAAAGAAACGAAGGATATTGAAAAACTTTTTAAAAATTTCATTTTCCCTTAAGAACCGTTTAAAGCATTTATGCATATCATTATTTGCTTTACTTATTTTGTAAATTTTTCAATCAATGTATAGAGTGACTGGCGCTGTCTTTGCCAATTGTCTTCCTCAATTTTAAGAAGAGTACACAGAGTGTTTGACCTCTACAGCAGCAGTAGTGGTGCTGCGTCACGGATGCGGATCATCTATAAAATGTAATTCACTGATCCATTCCTTCAAAAACGATCTTCTAGTCTAGTTCATTTTCATGCGCCTGATTTAAAATGAGTGGTCATTTGAGAGCTCTCTCAAATGGCGGAAATGGTGAAGGTCAGAATATCACTTACTTAACCGGCCAGTGCACTGTTCTAGTCGCATCACTGGAAGTTGAGTTTCCCAACCCAACATTTCATTTGTAAATGAATGTCTGTTTGGTAAGCTATGTATTCCGGCATTTCTAGAATGAAAATCATTGACTCCATTCCAAATCCAAATGACTCATAACTAATTCTAAAGTATGTTTCGAACACATGTAAAAGCTATTTATTATGTCAAGCTCAACCACACGTCTTCTACTCATTTCGCCATCTCATCATCAGCATCAACCTTAAACTCTCTGAGATCCGGTCGATTTCAAAAGTCTTTATTTCTTTAACGGTTACGTGGGACGACGAAGGGTGAGGCAAAACATTACATCGCTTTTTAAGGATGACCTTGCCATACCTAGGAAAAAAAGAGGGTCATGAATTAATAACCTTGTGGGTTGTCACGCAACTTTCTGTACTAAACCGTCTATGCGGATTACAACAGCAGCCATACAGGATGTAGAAATGGACAACTTGAGGGTTAAGTTGTTAAGTATCCTTTATGGCCAATTTTCTAAGGCGCTTTGACTCCTTCCTTGTAAAAGAAAATCCTCCTTCCTCCTCCGCTCTCTACTCCTCAATCAAAGGGTTAAAAATTTTTTTAAAAATCAGTGTGAGATTTGTGCAGCCACCATTAAAAAATTACGGAGGCAAGATGCATAAAATAAATAGACTGGCGACTGACTACACACATTATTATCAAGGTGGTTTTGCTACTGCAATACATTTTTCAAATTAAATAAATAATTGGATTATGCCTATTTTCGTCTAGGGCAGTGCACTGCACCATTGCATATTGTTAAATCATGATGATGTTAATGCACTTGTTCAACTTTGCTTACTAAGAGTATTTGAGATATGGCATGATAGAAAAACACCACTATTATTTTCTGCTTACAGTTGCTTTCTGCTTCTGTTATGTACCTTATTCAATGATCATTATTACCGCAATTAATATTTTCTCTGAGGATTCCTTTTTTAGCACGGCACAAATTTTCTGCTTACTCGTTTCCTCCCAAGTTTGCTTTCATGAATGAGCATCATTATTAGCGTGTAAAGTTTTGGGAGTGTGTTTTTTTTCTCAGAAGAATAATCACTTGTACAGCAATACCTCCAAAAACATTTCATGGGTACTTGACCACTTGACTCCGGCCTGATGTACTTACTCCTCCGCTGAAGCCGTTTTCAACAGAGACCATCATAGAATGTAACAGACGGAAAGAAATGTTAGCTTTTGTTACTGTTTCAACATAAATGAACAATGATTTATGTACGCTTTGATGGAGAGAGCATAAGAGAGTGTACACAGAAAGTGTTCCTAGCTGAGGTGTTTTTTCACGTCTGCCTGTGTTAAGTGAATATCATTTATTGCTATTTATTTCATTTCTTCTTGTTATTATTATATTATTATTAGCACAAGATGCAATACATACATCGAAAATCTATCAAGTATGAAAATTTTTCGTACATGATATTATACTAATCCTTGTTTCTCTTTTCAAGTAAAAAGTAGATAGATGTGCATGGTGTTATTATGATGGTAGTAGTAACAGCAGTAGTAACGCAATAACAACGTGATATGGCTATTGGATATAAAAACGGGTTTCATTTCTTCTCTGTTGCCGAAGAAGACGAAGATGTATTTTAACTTGGTTTCTTCGTCTATAATATACTCGTTTACTATGTGGACTTACTAGCTTTATAACTGAGTCTCACAAAAGTCTTATTACTTGAACAAGACTAGTGACCTTGATTGTAGGCCATTAATGATTCAACGGGTGAAGAAATTACATCTTTTCAAATTACTTACACATAATAAGCCCACTATAGACATACATATACGTTAGAATTCACAGACTCAGATTCATATCATAATTTAGACCTACTATATAGGAGAGGAAAATTGAGCATTTTTTAACAACTTCAATACACACAACTCTCTCGGCTCAATGATTGTTGGTTACTTTGTTGTTACTGCAATGATGCGATATATAGAGAGCTCGTTGCTGACTTGACTTGAGACAAGGTTTTGCATAGATAGTTTTTTTCATAAAAAAATCCTAGGCGAAGAAGTGTGATTATCATCATCAAAAAAGGCTTCACCTCTCTCTGTTGTCTCTACTACACACAGCAGCATAGTCCTCATCCTCCTCATCATCGTCGCCAGAAGGGCAAGGATAACTGCAAGAAAGGAAAAACACACTTTTCACTAGAGTTACATCTCTCAGCCTCATTAAAAGACGACTATGTCATTGTTTTTGATCGTGTCGTTATCGACTCGTATCCTGTATCGTTATTGCTAACTACTCCTGCAACCTGCAACAATATGCATGGCAGCAGCGTAATATTTGTAACATGTAAATATTATGCATATAATAACGTATGCCTAAAGGAAAACAAAAAATCCATTTCTCTAGACTGATTGACTGATATATAATAACAATAATAATAACACTATGAATGATAAACTGTAAAATATTCATCACACATAAGGAAAAAAGAGTGGAGACAGGTGCTGAAGAAGATGAGTGAGGAAAAAGCAAGTATTTATTTTTGCTATTAGTATTATAGGTATCGTAGGTATCTGTATCAAAATGCTTTTTTATATTTTAAATCTTTTATCTGCCTTCCTGATCGCATCATATTACAACAATACACTTTACTCAAGAGAACGATATCAATATATTATAGCAGTAGTAGTAACATCATCGGTTAATCCGCTTCATCATCCTAAAAGTGGAGGATTTTTGTATGAAATGGTTATCATTTCACATTTGGGTATTGGGTAGTTGTGGCTCATCTCAAGCGAAGCGACTTCTAAAAGGGTAGAAACATTAAGAATCAAGGCATTATCATCATCAACAAAATGCTCTGCTGCTACAATAACTGCGCATCCCCCTCTCTCTCTCTCTCATCTCATCATTATTGCTTAACCCTTTCTACATATTCTACAACTAAACAGAAAGAAGGAGACTAGCTTTTTTGTTTCTGGTTTTTTTCTGATCCTCTCTGCTATAATTTTTTTTAAAGTTTGACTTTATCTCTTTTTAAACCATAAAGGAACTCTCGAGGTAAAAGCTTGAAGGACACAGAAGTACGGAGCAAAGAGTAGTAAAGTAATGAATGATACACATAACAACAGCATACGTCATTGTCATGATGGTGAATTGAATACTGTTGATTAGTTGACTGATCTGATGTTGTTGTTGTTGTAAAATGTAACTTTTGTTTCGGGTGTTGGTATTATGAATTAAATCGCTGCTACTACTGAGGATTGCTGCGAGATGCTATCAGTCGCTCTCATTTTTGACCATGTATGTACCTATACAATTGTATAATTGTTATTTTTGTTTGTTATTATTACCCTTTTCAAATCAAACTCTTCTTCTTTTATACACTTTTCTATGTACGCTAATATTCTCAGATAGTATATGATGGTCACCTATCATTTTATTCATGTTTTATGATGATACATATATTGTAAAAAAGCAGACCATAAAAATGTTTTGTTTCATCAGAGAATGAACATGAGTTGGGTGAGAGCTCGAAAAACCGTATTAACAAAAGATCACGCAAATTGTATGGTATAATATGGATGGATGGATAGAAGCGGTGATGATGCTATGTAGGTTGTCGGTCTTGCACAAAACAACAGGAAGTAATATGAATTCTGCGAATTATTGCACATCATAGCATCATCCTGCCTCCCTGGGTCACTCAAACAGTTAACCCTAATATCTCTCTACTGATTGACTGTGAGTGAAAAAGAGGATGCGATGCGGCGGCAGAGCGTCAACTCTTTCTATTACTAAACTCTCTGACACACAACTCTGAAGAGGAAAAATGCTTGCACGACAAATCCCGACGCAAACACACAGAAGGAGAAAATACAATAAGCTCTCTAGTAGCATATTTTTCAAACATACTTTACATTAATGAATGAATGGCTTTACTGAAACAACGAATATTCGGAGGCCGACCAATCTGACTATTTATGGCTAATTCAGCGCAACTTTGCACAAATAATTCCAGAAGAACAAAAGCAGTTCATGGATGCCAACATGTTGAAAAATAATTTATTTTTCAAGTTTTCGGTTTTGTACTACCAGGAGAACTAGAAAAAGTACAAACTTATAATTAATTAGATGATACGTGAGTGACACTCAATGTTTGGCAAGAATAGATTGCAGGTTTTCCAGGTTTTGGTGCCAAGTCCCATTAAGCTTGTATTTCCCTAACAATCTGACTGCTCTATTTTATTTATTAAAAGATCTAGCAAAGAAAAATGCAAAGCATGCATAGCATCCAACAAAATCCAGAAAATCGTGGTTTTTCATCATCAACTAAAAAATTACATTATCAACACTACTTTATGCATTATCTCATTACAGCAATTATAATATTCTCATCTCACTATCTAGCACGCTGTCTCCTACCCTGTCTACCCAGTTTTGCGCTTGAAGGCATTTATATACCTACCAGGTATGTCGCTCAAGTTGGCTCATCCAATGCCACTTTCATCCCTACTGCTTATTTGCCAGACGGAATACCTAGGTAGGTAGGTACTCGAGCGCAGGCAACAAGCCTCCTATCAAGGAATTACCTATGCACAAAATTGTGAAAAAATATTCCAGAGAGGCACTCCAGCATCTCATGCCATGAAAGAGCACACACAGACATGTTACCTACCCGGCCGACAGTACTAAATGCGACCTGAGGTAAGAAAAAATGATGATGAAGTGGTTGGAAATTTTCGTAGCGACAGAGACGCGACGTGCCCAACTTTTTCGTCCTAGTGGTACTCGTTGATTATGTAGATATTTTAGATTTACTGGAGGATAATAGACAAAATAGATCTGCGAAAATAAATAAGTAAAATAAATTGAAAAAGTAACAGCCTCATCGAATATAATGAAAGAGTAATATTTTTTGTTTCTGATTCGTCTGCATAATCAACCCATATTCCTATTTCATCAGATATAGTAGCAGACTAAAAAGTAAGTTTTTAATTAAGGTGTAGCTATTAACAACAATCCTAATAATCGCTGCATCATGTTACACCAATAATGGGCATTCAGTTATCCTTTGATGGTTTCTGACATGTCACAGTGGCTGCGTTCATAAAATTGCGATTTCAATGTAATGCTACATATTTGGTAAGATATAAAACATGGTTTTTGTTAAAATGATGGAACTACACAGGAAGTGTGAAAAAAGGGCATTCAAGATTCAACAACTTTTGGATGGTTCATTTAACTGTATTTTTATTACGAAAGTCCATTTCCACAAAATATTAAGTAAATGGTAGACTAATAGTCATATTATGGCAATCAGAAGAACATTCAAATTCACACATTCTTGGAATGTTAAAAAGACCTAATTTAAAGAGCATATTATGTGTTGTTTTTTCATGAAAAATCTAATTACAAATTGTATTATGAAATTTATGAATCACAATTTATGATATAAAAATATATAGATAATGTCACATCGCTGTATTGTACAAGAATTGCTCTCAATAAAATGAATGAGCGTAATGTCACTGAATATACATATTGCATTTAAAATTGGTTGATTGGTTGCGGAATAAAGTAATATGCCAGAAGTGCTCAATTAATGTTAGAGTTTAATGTAATAAATGATGTTGATAATAAATACAAATTACAAAATAAATATCAATAGCAATCCAACTGACCATTAAAATGCTAGATGTCGTGCGAAAATCCACTTCACAGACTTTTTAGACAGTCAACATTTTTCCTTTGTAAAATACTCATTCATTTTGTGGCGTCAATTTTTACTGTTTCATTATCAATAGTTGTTAGTATGAAGATGAAGAAGACGAAGAAGATTACCAAGCCTTATATTGCATATCTAGCAAACATACAACATACCATATTTGATAAACCCTTAAAAAATTTCAGAGGACTACACGCATTTGCTTGTTATTCTTTGATGACATTGACAATTCATAGGATAGAAAAATAATAAGAAAAAAATATAATTATGCTTCGCGTATCATTAATATGTGTGTATTCAATATATACACGCATAAAATCATACATCTACCACCAACCACTATGGTTTTTTGAGTATGTGTGTAGACTTTATAGTGGCTATATTATTATTACGCTAAATTACGTATCCTAACAAAGAAATCTGACAACGGAGCAAGTTTTTTTGTCTAGTAAAAAAAAATTTTTTGTATTGGATTCGTATGAATATAAAATGCAGCGACAATGCATCATTCTATTGAAATCTGCGTAGAAAGTTTGATTAACTAAGGTGTGTCTTCTTGCGAAAGAGAGGTGTTGTACAAGTACAGCAGCATGGTCAGGACGGCGCCAAGGAACCCAAAACTGCAGTATTACATTTGCTCGGCTTCACTTGCTTTTTTGCTGGCTTGCTACACAGACTTCTCCCTGTACAAGTTTTGCTGATTTTCTTGGACGATTTTGCTATATGCATACCTATATGTACATGAGATAATGCGATATTACTGCTCTATAGTGTTGTCGTTGTTGCGGTCATAATAATAATGAAAAATATATTTACCTACGGTTCGTCCTTTACCTTTTGGAGCTGATAGTCATGATGATGATGATGATAAGAATATTATAGGCACATGAAAAATTCCTCTAGTTTGGGTGTGACAAACTCGTTTACATTATACACCACCAGCCAATATTAAAGTACAATGTGGTCAGTGAAATTAGCTAATAGCTCATGTTGTAGGAGTTAATACATGTTCCCTACTTGAATCCTATACCTGCTCACTTTCAACATTTCAAAAATTACATTCATACTCATTTCCAACACTTGGAATTACGTGAGTCGTGTGATTTTTAATTCCATTTTGCTATAAAATTTACCAGACTCGCATATCATGCTTTAAAAAAGTGAATTTGAATATATAATTTAATTTGGTATCATTATGTTAGAAAAAATGGCTTAAGCTAATAATTAAATAATTAATTACATTATGGAAGATTTTAATTAGACAAACGTTTTTCATTTAACTCCGCTATATCTTCATTCATTCGTCGAGCGTTTTCCTCGCAGGATTTAACCGTTTCCACTAAGTGCGAAATGCTCCCTTGTTGCAAATTTAGGAATTCTTTGACCTGTTCCAAGGTTGACGATTCGACTGAATACTTTACTGAAGCTCGCTTCTCCAAAGTCGATTTATGCAAGCGAACGTGCGACATCAGTTCATTTAAGCGACCACGGAAATGAGTTGGTGAATTTAACTGCTTCGCCAGTTCTTGAATTTGTTTACTTAAGTCTTCTTCTTCAGGCTGCATTGGTAGACCTTGCTTTTGTAGAATTGACAAGCGAATCACAGCCTAGTTTACAAAAAATAGACAAACATTAAAAATTCATTTTTTAGGTCCATTAATAAAAAAAATTGGCAAAAACTACGACAAACTAAATTACCGAAATGATCCGATGCTGGAAGATTGTGTTGCGACGCCTGAGTTGCGTTAGTTCCGCAGTCATGTTAGCATGTCTGTTGTGTAGGTCTCCAACATCATCAGCAAGCAGTCGGAGGCGATTGAAGTGCTGCTGATTTTCTTTCTGTTAATTCAGGCATAAAAATTTTTTGAATGTGATATTATCTTTTAAGGAGCAATTTTTTGATGCACAAACAAGTTCAAAATGATTAAAGTAATTACTTTTTGTGCTTCAATCCTATTTTTAAGCGCTTCGGGACCTAACAGTGGAATTGGTATCATGTTTTCTGGATCAGGATTATCTTCTTGAGCCTTTTTCCATACCCTGGGATCAAGACCTGTAGATAAAAAAAAAGATATTTAAATGTTCAGTTTGATGGAATATTTCGGCCATTTTTGGAGACCAATATCCTTATCTTTTTGTTTATATTACCTGCAGGGGCATTGTCCAAATACGCTTTAAGTTGTTCCGGGCTAGGCCTAACCTTGGGACTAACGCTTAAAATTCCTAGATTATCTAACTGAGGTTTGAACTGAGGGAGGAGAAGTGCGGCGGCTAGGTCAGTAGCAAGAATACGTCTAAGCGAAATCCTGTCATCAGCAGTAAGAACAATCATAGTTTGGTCTTCACTTATGGCTTTGGTTCCCGAGATCTTGAAAAATATGTTGGGCTTTGCGAGAATGCTTTGGAGACTGGCTATCAGTGTTGTTTCCTCCTCACAAACTTTGTTCTGTGGCTTTTTTATGTGTAACACAACCTTCCCATCCTCATTGGACTCAGTGTACATGAATGAGTAGACGACAGCTTTGTAACGATATATTACATTTTTATCATTATAAGTCACCGGGGGATTGGACTGATTGTAATAACCCTTTCCAGCTCCCCAGCATGCTTGGACATAGTTAAGGTTGGCCAAAATTGCATCTCTTTCATCCCCAAATTTAGAGCATCCAAAAACCGACTGATGAAGCGCTGCTTGCTCATCAATCACCACATGTTGTTGTTGCTGTTGCTGCTGCTGTTGTTGTTGTTGTGGGTTCATAAATGAAAAAAACGACCCTGCTTGCGGTTGTTGTTGTTGCTGCTGTTGTTGTTGTTGTTGTGGGGCCATAAATGAATTAAACAACCCTGTTTGCGGTTGTTGTTGCTGCTGTTGTT
>JAQIXX010004393.1:0-16391 GCA_034700605.1 Willowsia nigromaculata
GTATACCCTCCGAGCCTATTTCCTGTACCCGAAGGACCGAGCTCCACCTTTGCGTAAACCCAAGTGTCTATAATATGCACGGCCACCATGGTTTCCATAAACAATTGCGAGAGCTTTAATGGAATGATCAGATTTCAGATATTTTACTTTCGTTTCAACTTGCCCCAAAACGCTCCCATCCTTTAGTTGTTTGTAATCCAACCTTGTACTTGGTAGCTGTTTAAATTGATGAGAATAATTGCGATGCACAGAACCAGTATTACGCTTAAATTAATTGAATTAACTTCGTACTTAATTATCGTCTTAGTCGTAGGATGTGAGATTTCCCCTTTTGGTAACTAAAGTTGGAAAAATCGCAAACATTCCTCTCATCAGATAATGTGCTTTGAACTGCTTTGGCTATACGAACAAAAAACTGAAACTAATATGCCCATTACGTGACGTCAGATTGAAAGCAAATTAACTTTCTAGTTACATAAATCAGCAAACTGTGAAAACAGCGGATTTTAATGTGTGAAGTCATCATTAGATTGTTTAAGCCGCGTCATCAGCTATTTGTTCATCAGCGTTTGGCGTTTACCCATATTAAATTAATAAACTTCTTTATGTTTTTTTTCTTTTTGGGTTCTGGTTTGCAAAAATTTAAAAAAGCTGAATATAAAGAAAAGTCAATTGAGGTTTGACATTTTAGTATTTGACCTTCATAAAAGTTAGAACTCTAAAAAGATTTCTTTACACAACATGTAAATTAATGTGATTTGTTGTCTACCGAAAGGATTCAGGGGAAAGCGAGGAAGTGTGATGATCATTTCCAGTTCCGAAGTCAATCATCCAACTTGAAGTCCCCAATCTCTCCAGGAACTAGTTTTTCTTGAATAGATAGGTCGAATGCTAGTCATCGCAGAATTTGAAGACCCATCAACTCAGGAACCACTTCAACTTCAGTTCAACTTGCAAGAGAAACGAAGAAGGCAAGTGAATCCAGGTTCGAGTGTAATAAAGGAGCGTTGCAGAGTCAAATTACTCCAAGATCGTCTTTCATTGAGTCAATCTCGAGCTACTAGATCGACATTTAGCTTGACAGGTACATATGTAATTTGTTAATGGACTTTAGTTAGACATTATGTGTAAAATATTTTATTGTTTAATTTTTTCCCTAAAGACTATCTGGACTCCAGATTCTGGAGAGAAGACCGTCACCAGTAGCGTCCCCACAAAGTCATCAAAGAGCATGAGGTTCAGCCTCAGCCCAAACTTCAAGCTCCTCAACCTCAGATGAGTGAGTCAGGTTAGGCATGTAGCTCAGCTCGCTCGACTATCATGCTTTCGTTTCCTAAACAACGTCACAAGAACAAAGGGGTAGAACCTCCCCGCCCGTTTTTCGGAATCTCCCAACTCGTTTTTCGGATGCTCCCAGCCCGTTTTCCGGAAAACTCCCAACTCGTTTTCGGATGCTCCCAGCCCGTTTTTCGGAAAACTCCAATATCTTAAATATTTTGCTTGAAAGGGTGTCATATGATTCTCTCATCGATTTTGCACAGGTTGGTGCATATACTTATCTGCCAAAAAACTTGGATTTTTTTCTTCCGATTTCTTAACATGCAAATAACCCCCCGTTTTTGTACCAGGCAATTAAAAAATTAATTTTGATCAGCTTTTAATCTAATAATTCTCTTCGAAAAACTTATACCTCCTGGAATATTAGCGCATAAAATAATATTGACTGCAAAATTAATAATTCATGCTTTGGTATAAATCATGTCATGTCTATCTGGAAAGAGTATAATAAATTTTAAAACAATCATTTTTTGAAGTTTCAAAATTTTTTTACTGCCACATAATATTATATAGTGCAATGTCATTACTCATTACAATGTTAGTCTATATTGGAAGTGTACATTCACTACCCCCACTATTCATTGCGAAGGGTTGCCAGATTATTTCCCTTTGACTATCACACCTAAATATTATCTTTAACTTTTCTTACCCTATTACATTTTTATTAATTTCAGCAAACTTAAAAAGTAAAATATTTCAGTAGGATAAAACAATATAACATAGGATCAAATAGCAATAGGATTCATAACTGGGTTTTGAATACGCTACTATAAATATTAATTTCACATGATAACAAGAGCAAAGTGATGTTTAAAGCTCCTTGAGAAAATCCGATTTAAATAATATGGAAAATTCATGACGCATTCAATTTTCCAAAATGTACACACGTTGTTGCCAAAAAATGGTAGCTTAATGGCTGTATGCACTTGCATATCTTAATTGCATTATGCGTTAGCAGTTTGGGCTTCATGCCTTGTCTTGTCTACAAAAATTCCTACTTATGTTAATTATTATTTGTTAGGAAATGCAAACTTAATAACTAGGACCAAGGATTATATGATACAATTATATTGTTTAAAACATTAACTCCTTTTATTGGAAAGCATACACTTCATTGTCTGTTATGATAACCATGTGATAAAGAAATTTCATGATAACGCAAAACTGCTGTCAAATGTCATTTTACAGTTTAAATTATGATCATAATAAGAATTGTTACTTAGCTGGTATTAACCAAACAGAAGTAACTTTGTGATTCATGCTTGAATTCTCAATTGATGGATTTTTGCGCAATCCATCATATACTACTTTCTTGTTGCCGACAAAAAACTTCGTAATAAAGTGAGGAATTCTGAGGCTTGACTCATCTGAAGACCTATCACCTACAATGCAGGTATAAGCAAAAACACTGTATGTTATTCCTCCCAGAACTTGCTGCCTTTTTATATTCATCTCAGAAAATGAATATAATTGATCACAATAAACCGAATAAGCAACGAAAGGTGGTGTTCCAAAATTTATTTTGTTCTGTACAACCCGTGAGCTGCCACAGTGGCATTTTCCGTCAAATGGAACAACAAAATTTAGTGACTCTTCAAATTCATCTGAAGATTGCATACGTAAATCTGCTAGTGTGATATTTTGCCATGGCATCCCACCTGATTTTACTTCCGAATATACGGTCGGATCTTTGTATCCCAAACACAAAGTGTTTGTGCATTGATGAAACCTTTTCACAGGAAAAAGTTCAAGTACATACTTGAATCCACTTGAAAATTCATTATTACGCATGTCACCTGGTTTGGACATGGATGATGGCTCTATTCCTAACACATCCCTTATCCAAATTGATTTGGCCTGATCAAAAGCGCTGTATCTAGCAAGTTTGATGCATTCATACATGGACCTATACCGGTCTCCAAACCTTGACCTTTCTTCCCAGAACTGAGGGATACCTTCAATTTTTATATATAATGCCACCAACACCTGAAGAATAGTATCTATGCTGCATGTATTATACAAAGGCAAATCATCTACGTCATAGAGGCCCCCCCATCCGATTACTGGAACATCTGATCTAAAATCTGCAGCCGGCGTCAACACTGGTCTTCTCCGTCGATCGGATTTAAAATCCTCTTTCTGGCTTTTGGGACTTTTCGGCTCATAATTTTTACCTATGACAATAATATTCGCATTGTTATTTGTTTGGCTACAGCATGCACACTAAAAAGATATTTAATGCATTATTTAAGAAAATATGATACCTCTAAAGGGTTCAGCGGTAAATTCCACTTGCCAATCAGTTTCATCACTGTCGCATTGAAGTTGTGCATTGTGGCTTTTGCTCTGGTTTGACTTCATATTGCGATGGTCTTTAAAAAATTTGATCATGATATCAGCATTTAGTTTTTGAAAATCATTTTTAATACTTGATAATTTAAGTTGTCTATCTCTCACCTGAAGAGTTTTCATCGTCAGAATCACTTGTTAATGTGATTTGGCAGTTAGGACGTTCGTCATCCGAAGTGTGATTGCTTATTTTGGGTGAATCCGTTCGTTGATTCGGTTCAGCATTGATGAGGGGTGTGGTCGATGTAAGTAAACCTTTAATTGTACCATTGGAAATTGACATGTATGATACAAAATGATATTAAATTAAAGAAATTTTTATAACATTATTATTATATATTAAGCTAATTCAATATAAATTTGCAATTGTGAACTACCTTTGATAACATCTGCTTGTCGGCGCACAAAGCGTGCAACTTTTTGGTGGCGCCGATTTTTATAAATGTTTGTCTTTAGAAGTCCAAAGTATCCCTCTGTGAACAATCCAAAATGTTATCATTTCAAATGTACTTAATAAGTTTAAAGTAACCATACGTGTTGAAACGTGTTTGCATTGCCTATTAAGTTGTTAGTGTCATCTTCAATGGTAACTCCACATGCATCATACACTATGTGGGAAATCAAGGGCGCATACGGTAAAAAATATGTTTGCAGGTAGTCAGCAAAATCCTTGGAGTAAAATGGGTTCAACTCGTAGCCCTTCTCTGGAAGAGTGGCGCCAACGGCCTGATTGATTTGCTCACATCGTGCAAAAATTGCATGTGTATATTGTCCAAAAGGGATTCTTCTCCAAAACGGCCCGTTGGGTGGTTGTTGCTCAAATTGAAATTCATGCCACGGTGGAGTCCCTTTAAATATGAATCAATTAATATGAATCTTCAAGCGTTTCGTGTCAAAGTAATAAATTCACGTGAGTAAATAATTTATACTCTAAACATGTGGTGTATCTTACCACGTTTTGTAGCAGATTTCAATTCATCCAGCCTCTTCGCAACAGTAGGAGTAAAGTATTTATTGAGGGTTATGATTCCGATATCCTTAACTCTCCTGTCAAATGCATACAAGTCACGAATACGAACTAAGGAGTTAACCCAATTCTCCAGTGTTTCGAGAATGCATAATTTGTTTTCACGCCCCGCAAGCCTGTATGTAGACAAGGCCTTCTTCCTAATTGCCTTTAAAATATGGAATCTATTTGGAATATAGATAAAATCAATATGCATTAAATCATTATCATGCGCTAAAAACTTTTATTTTCTACAATTATTGTGTAAGCAATGAACAAGTTAAAAATTATGACCTGCAAATGTGTATAGGTAGGATCTCCAGCTTCTCATCAACACGACGGCTTGTACAGAAGGTCCAAAACTCGTTGAGATATGCCTCAAGTGAGTTATTATAGAAAAGCCTGACGAGACTAGTAAGAAGTGGTCTGGAGAAGTCGATTTCAAACTTCAAAACGCCATAATTGGGGGCTGTAACTCCACATCTTTTTTCATATCTGAAACGAAGAACATCAAATTACAGGTGTTTCGAACACAACCACCATATTATTTTATTTACATGATTTAATGAAGGTAAAATTACGTACGCATTAAAATATCTGTACAGCCAGCAAAAAATATTTGCATGTGTATTGTCAGTGGTCAACATCTCGCACAGGGGGATTGGTGGGTTCCCCTTCACTGGCGCTTTAACAATAACTGTATACAATAGCATTCTTCTGTTGTCAAATATGCCTCCCAATGGTCTGACCAGGGAACCTGTTAAATCAATCAAGGTGATATTAATATTTTAAAGAATTATTCTTGTCGTTGTCAAAAATAAATGAATAAAATTCTGAATTTGAGCTTATACATACTTTATAGCTACTCAAAGCATAACTGTAATTCGTTCATCACGACATTTAAGCACGAGAATAAATAAATATTAGTGACCCACCTGTCGCGTCTAGGAATAAAGAAACTGGTTTCCGTGCTTGTAGCTTTTTCAGTAGTTCCATTTGATCGTATGAATACAGTGTGACTCTTGCAGGGTAAACTTGGAGCTCCTGAAGATAACCTGGCAGCTTTTTGTCGGGAAACTTCTTATCGAGCATGGACTTTGACAGCATTAAATCATTGATACCGTCCCTACTAAGATCATCTTTTGCGTCCATCTGTATATAAAAAATCATTCTATTGAAAATCTGGAAGATCATTTGGAACTGTGCTTTTTAACTATTTCTCTGCGATTTTTTACTTGCCTTTTGCTTAATCATTTGAAACGTTTTTAAGTTTTTGATTGAAGTAATCTTCCCATTTTTGACAGCTTCCGTATCAGCTTTAGAGCATTTTTCTAGTCTAGCCGCTGCTGGCATTTTTGATTCCAACAGCCGCATAGCTTCTTCTTTATCCTCTCCTGTCCATCTGCTTGCAGCTGGTCTAGAACTGTAGTGTATCATTTCGCCCTTATACATTCTAAATGAAGTTAATGACGATTGATTTGTTTTAACCATACAATTCCTCATCCCAAAAATAACGTACTAGAATAAAGAACTAAAATTTCAAATGCATATTTTTTTACATTGCTTGCATGGTGACGCTTCCAAACCGCTTGGGGCATAGCTGGACAAACAGCCTCCACTTCGCTGTACATGTTTCATTTTTGCATCGCGAATACGTCCAAAAAAACATTTTATCAGGATTCTTTGGGTCTCCCAGCCTTCGATCGTTAAATGATAACACACAGCACTAGAAAAATTGAAAAGAAAATGTTATACGTTGCAAAGCTATATTACATTTAAATTGCATAAATACAACATTGTAGTACTAAATTTATAAGAATCCAACAAAGCACAATTTTAAAGCAGCACTGACCTTGTTTATTTCGTCAAATTTCTTTCTCAGTATAAAGTGCAAATTCTCGCCAAATTCATAGTCGCCTTCGTTTTGTCCTGAGTGACCTTCCTTTACTTTCACTACTTTCCTCCATTCTTCCTGAGTCAATTTCATTGAAAAACTTGTAGGCATGGCTGACGTGTCAACGCGGTCTTCAGCTTCTAGAAATAATGCAACGCGTCAGTTAAATTTAAGTGGGATTTGACGAACGTAAAAATAATAAAATCAGTGATTCACATTTCACCTTCTGCCTTAAGTGGAGACTCATGTGCTTCAGAATCTGTGGGATCCCATTTTGATTCGCCAGCCATTGCTTCACTGGATTTGCCAAACATGCCATGAAAATCATCATCTGAGGAGCTTGTGTCTGCACAAAACAGTAAAACATAAAAATTTGCTGGGGTGGAATCATATTACAATTTTTAAAAACGGTTATGGTTTACCATTTCCATTTTCGGTTTTCAGCCTGGATGGTTTGGTATTTACACCTTTTCCTGCATCTAACTTAATTTCATCCTCTTCTGAGTCTGGTTGCCTGATAAGAAATAACACAAACAACAATAAGGAAACAGTTGTTCAATCATTTACAGACTTGGAATGTGAGTAGGCAGAACGGATTATACCAATTTAGTCATAACTTACAAGTCGCTTTCGGAAGAGATGAGGTCTTCAGTTTCACTACTTGCATTCTCGAAAGGATCCCTTAGGTTGCCTTTGGGTGCGGATTTTGAAAACTTCACTGCAGCAGCATTAATCAGTTTCCTTTCCCCGTATGTTTTTTTAGGAGATGATTCTTTATTGCTTAACTTCTTGCCTCTGGAGAAGATCTTATATTTGGATGCTGACACTGCTGGCGACGTGGCCTTGCTTGATGTTGACAATGATTGTGTCGTAGACTTCCTCGAATTAGACAATATAGGTGTAGCAGGCTTGCTAGACGCTGTCTTTAATGCCGGGGTAGACTTGCTTGACCCTGATATTACTGACAATGTTGGCTTGATTGACGCTGACACTGCTGGCGAGGTGTACTTGCTTGATGCTGATGAAGACTTGACAGGCGAGAATGACAGCTTTCTAAGGCTATTAAGCACATTGTAGCCCTTTTTTGAAGACATGGGAGTGGAAGTTTGTAGCTTTCCGTCAAATCCTGATGACCTGCCTGAGGTAGAGTTCCCAAAGTTTCCAGTTTCAAATTCACCGTTGAATGTTTTTTCCAAACTAAGATAATTCATGATAACCCAGCATGTATTTTTATGATCATAATCAAAAAGAATAAATGATAAGGTAAATCATTTTCGTACAGGTCTTCAACTTGTCTGTCCACCTCCTCCTCCGCTAGAGATTGTGATGATAGTCCAGAACGGTTGTCCATGCGGGAAACTAATTTGAAATGATTTTTGTTTTGTCTGAATTGGTAGATTAAAATGGAGTTTTACATAAATAATTATATGCACTACTTACAATCACTTCTGGTTTGTTGCAGAATTGGAGGAATTGTGAGGAGTCCCTGACAAAACTTGCATTCATAGTCCTCATCCTTGCCTATGTCAGAAGCATTAATGTCTCCACAGGCTTCATGAAGCCATCGCAAGCAAGTGTCACCTAAGGAAAATGCGATAAAAAATCCTAGTCTGGTCAAATACACAGCCATTATTTTAATTAAAAATAATATTTCAGCACTCACATTGGATTCTCCTTTCGTCAGACAAGGGATCATAAAATGGCTCACAAATGCAACCACGATACTCAGCATTCTCCCTTGTCGGTTGGAGTTTTTCATAAGCCACTTTTTTCCTTGATCCGAGCTCATCGTATAGTTTCTATTGGAATTAAAATATAAAATCAAAAGTGGAAGAATAATTTATGTAACAATTTAAGACCGGGCCATCGATATTGATATTATCATGTCCGTTGACTGACAGTCTGACAGACTGATACAGCGACATTTAAGTCCAAGTGATACGTAACGGCACAATTAAATAATTAACTAATTAACAAATAATTTGTGGCCCATAATTAAAATATGATGACAAATTTGAGCACTTACAATAATGCCCTTGCGATTCATTGACCATAATCTATAGAGAAAAAGTCGGTCCCGCTGACGTTGTTGGTAGCCTGGGAAAAGTGCCTCCACTCCCCTTCCCCAAATACTTTTCGGTAAAAGATAAGACTTATCTGAGGTCGCCAGTGCCCTTTTATCCCCATTGGAAACTCTAAAAAGGATCTCTGCAATTCGGGCACTTGTAACGTCCTTTTTTGTCCAGGCATCTTCGAGCTGCCCTAGAGAGGACACCATTTTAAAACAGGAAAAATTAACTTTTAAATTTTGAATATGCCTAAAATATTCCAATAACGTTTGATGAAACCTTCTGGACACAATCAAAGTAAATATATCTTGCTATATGTGAAACTGAGTAAAAAAGTTAGATAAGCCAATTGATTACGACAATTTAATTGTTTGCAACAATTAAAAAGTTCCCTGACTTACCTGATGTAAAAGTATAGCTATCACCTTAATCAAGCAACAATACGACTGTCTCGGCAGAATGTTCAGTATGATTCAGCAAGCCACAATTGCACGATGAGACTGATACGACTAGATTGTGTGCATACCTGATATGCCTACACAATTAAAAATATAAGCAGCTGACAAACAGCTACTTGTTGCTTTTCCCCGTTGTGATCATTACGTTCATTCATGAAATAAGGGGGCGTGCATTAATCACATTTGCAATTGATGTAGTATTACTGCTGCATTTAATCAGTTACAAATAATTCTTTCAAATGAAAATTTGCAATATCTTATTATTAATCTTAATAAGTATTTAATTTATTATCTTATATTATCAAGATTTATTATTGCGAGATGTGAATGCTCCCTTTCTGATACAATGCCATAACATGCAAAACACACACACCAAGCAGAATTTTTATTAGAGAGCACGATTTTATGTCTGCAAAACTGTAACAAATCTGGCATAAAAATTAATATTAATTATCTGAAAATTTCTTTCCTGGATAATTTGCTGACAAGAAATTCAATACATTTATTCATGATCTCACTTTACCCCATTAAAACTGCTCAGCAATGAACACTACCGAATATTCAGGCTTTAAATCTTCTTTCAATATCGCATTTAAAAGTTTTAAAACAGTTCAATGTTTACGTTATCCACACAAACAAAAAATGAATTTTCATAATAACAGATCTGTTTTTAAAATTCTAGCCAAGAAATTGGCCCCTTTTTGTAAAAAAAATTTGTAAGTCTTGTGAATCAGGATCTGTCTGTCAGTTGCTGGTTGGACCAAGTTGCTTGTCTGAGTCACTTGCTTGTCTGACTAAGTTCATTTTCACAGTCAAATGCTTCTCTCAGTTACTTGCTCGTCTTGTTTAGCTGTTTCGCTTCGAGAATATCTCCATTCCGGTCTGTAAATAAGCCAGTGTTGAAATTCCCACATAGCTACTATTAGTTCGAAATTCAACATACCGTATAATCTGAAATAGACACCCCTGCGTCTACTTGCAATATCAAATTTTTCATCCGTTGACGCCGGGCAACTTTTAAAGGGAGGCGCGTAATTGAGAGGGGCGTCGATTTACTCCATCAACTTTTTGTTCATGAAAATTTTCGGAAAACTTCTTGGTCGTAATGTATAAATCTTAGATAAAAACTACGATTTCTGTGTAATATTTCATGTCCTGTGTTGAAAATGCACATCTACAGCAAAAAAGATCTGATACTGAATTTTGTGGTCATTTAAATGCTCAGATATGTTCTGGAGTACATGCGACACTTCTCAGAAATTTCTTTGAGTAGCGTCTATTGGGAGGGGAAGCGCTTAATTAACGTCGCGTCTATTTCCTGTCAACTTTTTAGTCCGTAGCCGCCGGGGCGTTTATTAAAGGGGGCATGTAATTCTGAAGAGGCGTCTATTTCAGATTTTACGGTAATTTACGATTTTGCAAACATAAAATCATGCTCTCTAAGAAAGGCTCAATTCGGTTTATGTACGCGTCGCATGAAATGGCAGCGTTAGAAAAAGGGCACATCCACATGTTACAAAAACAAATCTTAGTGACATTCATTAGTGAGACATTTCCAATTTTGTTTATTTTGAAGCAATATATTCATCTGATGCAGTGTGGAAGGCAAGCTACAATAATTGCAAACATGATGTATGCACACCTCCTTGTTTCGTAAATTAAAGTAGTGATGACGTAGTGGTCACACGTGTATAGGAACGAAAATCAAATATTTTACTCAACAATATATTGTTCTGCTCTTTCTCTCCTGCTTTGGTGCATTTGAGCATTAAAAAATTACATAACGCTAACAGCTGAACAATATCATTGTTGCCTGTGCAGCATCATAATATATGATAACAAAGTTTTAAACAATTAAATACAATAGACCGAATCCAATAATTGGAATAAAATGGGGATAGGCAAAGATGTTGCAATTGATTTCATACCGAGCAGAACCATTCGATTCCCTAAAGGCAATTTCACCGTTGGTACAAAAACTTTTAAAAAAGTGAGAAAAAAGTGCAACGTCTTACCAAACTTTAACTTAATAAACGTAATAAATCAGAGGATGTTATAACATAAAAATTAGAGTTAAGTCAACACTAACGAAATAGATGAGTGATTTAAGTGGGTTGAAGAATTAATTTTTTAAGTGAATAATTAATATGATAAAATTGGATACGAAGGCTGTTAATTAGTCTTAGGCTGTGTATAAAACATGTAACTGATTACTTTATGAGTGCGTAGAAAAGGGTTTTAGTACGAAAACAAGTAGTATTTATTATAAATATTATATTACAATATAAAACTGTTACAAACAAGTCTTGGTGAGGTTGACACAAACAATGGGTACAATACCGGTTTACAAATTTTGTAAATGGGCGCTTTGGTAAGCACATTATTTTTAAAATAAAAAAGACGGACAGCAGTCTGGTATATTTTGATGTTTTAAAGAACTAATCACTACCGTTTTTATTCAAATAGGCTCCTCATTCTTCAAGCGGCATCAGTCACTGCAGTCACAATAACTGAACTACCGGAGGAGCTTGAGGTTACCATATCACGAGGAGCGCATGTTACTCCAATTGAAAACGTCTTCATGTATACGGATATGGAAATGGCCGTGTTCACTATTCCAGGTAGACTCAATTTAACTACGTTTGGTCCAAATCATGATCCAATTAATTACATGTAGCTGATCTTTTACCTACAATGAATATTTTCAGACTTGCCAGACCCACCCACAGTCAGTGCTGCATCCTGTGACTTGAATGATGAGGAGGCTTGCTCCATGTTTAAAGGATTGCAAAGTGGACTTTCCGATATCACAAAATTACAGGCAATTATCAACCGCATTTTGACATCTAAGGGATTGATGGAAACTGCGCCACAGGATATTGAAATTCCTGATGCATGGCTCAATGTTGTACAAGGCGTGTCGGTGAGGTCAAGTCTTCCGGATCCAGATATCGTCAATCAAGCTGGCGAAGAGTGGTTTACAGACACTGAAGCACAACTTACGCTACGAAAGCTGCAGCTGAATCAAACTAATTCATTGCTTCCGAGAGAGAAGAGGTGGATCAAACATGTGCTCAAGGCTGGAGTAAAACTTGCAAAAATTGCATTTGATGGGGATGTCACCAACGTTTTTCAGAAACTTTTTGTAGGTGATAACGCCATCTTATCATTTTTAACAAAATACAGAGTAACAGCGCGAAAAGAATTCCAGATTTTCGCGAATCTTCCAAAAAGAGTGTCGGAGCTGGAAACCACCACAAAAGCACTGCTTTTAGATGTTCTGAACTCAACAGAATATGTGAAACAGATTACTCATGAGGTTCAGGAGGAAATGAACGATCACGCTTACAAAATGGCAACGGTAGAGAAAACTGTTCTGCTGGAACAAAACACAGTGGGTGACATCATTCGAACACTTTACACATCAACCGTTTACTCTGTGCATCTAGCGTCATATGAAGAGTGCCGCAGCCAACAGATTCCGATCGCATTCGTGCCTCCACAGCTTCTTCGAAGTCGACTTTTGGAAATAGAGAGGAACCTGCCTGAGCACATTCGCTTTGTCATACCTGTGGAGGAATTTCAGCGATACTACCGCCTGCCTTTGTCGCAATGTGTCTTTGATTCCAATGGTGGTTTGCTGACTCTAAGGGTTCCATTGGTTGAAAAATCTATGGATTTGCATCTTTTCGAGTTCCGAGCGATTCACTTTGCTTATGAAGGACAGACTTGCGCCATCGAAACTATTTCATCATACATTGTAAAAGAAATCAAGACTAATAAAATCTACTCCGTTACAGAGTTAGATGATGAATTTTGCGAGCCCCACAAAACCGGTTTATGCAAAGTGCCAAAGGTAATCTTGTCGTAAAAATTTGAACAAATGAGTGGTTAATAAAACGAAATCAATAGAATTTTAAGTTGCGTGTTTACGATTACTTTATTTTTAGACCGCGGCTGACGATTCCAACAACTTCTGCATTTCTGCATTGCTCAGGTAAGAACATCAGTTTGAGTATCAAACGACGCTTTTTTACTTAACCATAAATGCCAAGTTATGAATCCAAATATTTAAATTATGTAGTGGGGAGCCAGCTCACATTATTAAAGAATTATGCGGACTACACTGTTACACGGACACACGGCCTGCATTATCACAAATTACGGAAGACGTTTTTATTGGCGTACATCTAATTCCAGAAGAAACCCGAATGGAATGTCCAGATGAAACATTCCAACTGGTTCCTATGGATTTCAAGGAGGGATCTTTGAGATTTCAGACTGTCACTGATTGCAAGATATTCCACAAAAATCAGTTGATTGGAAAATCATCCTCCAAAATCTATGATCCAACTCGTCAACCTAAGATCGATATGTTGATGCCTGTGCAAATGACAAAGTAAGCAGTTCATAATATTGTTCCTAATTATTACTTTTATCTTAAATCTACAGATGTGAAAGTTACGTTTAAGGCATTAAAACGTGGTATTTTCTACTTCAATTTGCAGGTTTAACGATCTCCTTCCATTTACAAGTGATGGCGTCGACAAAACCGTTTTCTCCCATGCCAAAGAGATATACAACACGAACTTTGAGCCAGCAAACGCCCGGAATTTTGAAGAGGACACCACTGAAACCCCATACAGGATTTCTGCTCTCACCTGGAATTTTCTTCAATCTCTGATGCTGGCCTATTTATATTACAGAGTAAGTGCAATAGCAGCTTCAGTTTTATCGATGGGACAAAATTTTCAGTTGGTTCGGGCAAGTAAATCTCATGACTGTGAATTGCCATTTGAAGCTTATGCTCTTTTATGGTCAATACTAGTTGTATGCACATTGTCTCTTGTTCCAGGATTGATTTCCAAAGTGTACAATGTCATACGTAAGGTTTACCTGGAGCACGTTGAACTTGTTGCCCATCGTGTTGCTATTGAAAATGCTTAGTTTTATTGTTACATGAATACTTTTTATATGCATTTATTTCTAAGCTTCTAAAAAGGGATGATGTATAAGATTATTGTATGAATGATAAATTGTTTGATTTATTTTGAAACTACATAGTAAAAGTCGCACTGTTCATAGTGTTGCTTGTCAGAACATGTTGCATTTATTCCGTATTTTAGTTATTTAGTATTGATGTCACTTTACATAATATGTATATCACTCATGCAATATTCTAAAAAATACAAAATGTTTTTAAGCCTAAGTACTCAGACTTTGTTATGTTATATTGTCTAGTGTTTATACAGTATGAAACTTTCAATTTTAAGTATTAAATCATTGAATAAATTTCACTATTTGATTCATTACTTTAATTACATTACTATGCTATTTTTTTCATTAACGTCATTGATTTCTTTCTCTGAAAAAAGTGGCATACCATTTAAATCGTAATTATCTAGTTCCTCGGGACATTCCCTCTGATCTCCTAACATAACATGCGAAGTGAAAATAGGGTCTAGATTCATGACAACTTCGGTATTGAATTCTTCACAAGATGACGATAAATTAGGTAACAAAATTTCCAAATGTTTGGAATTATTCATCATTTCACACTTTTCATGCTCTTTCGCAATATATGATGTAGAGGGGAGATTGCAGGAAGATTTTGATTGGATTTCATCGGTTGTGTTATACAAACCAGGCGTTGCAGGTGGTAAACAAAGAATAAAATTGTCCCGTTTTCCCTCCACTTCAGAAACAGTTGTACAGGGAGCTATTTGAAAAGTGGTTATATGACGATTATGCAAATCAAAAATTTTTCGTATGCAATTCCATACCTAAACCTACCTTGTTTAGTTTTCGTGTCCACGTTAGTCCGACGGGAGTCCTTAGCCCATGCATGTTTGTTTTTTGCATCTACACTTTCCGTAGTTCCTTTAAAGCATAGAAACAATATACTCATATTGCACATTGTAAATATATAAGATTCAAAATATTTTAAGAACTGTAACTGTTACGTCTAGTTTCACTGATCATAACGGATGATATTCCCTTGGTGTTGTGGCCTGAAACTGAAATTAGAGCATACGTGAAATAGTCACTTTCATAAATGCATTTATTTTTGGTTCTTGCATTTAATTTTTATGAATTAATAGAAATTTAGAATTTGATTTTTTTAGCAAAAGACATACTTCCTTTTTTCATTGGCTCCTTGTGAATTTTTGCAGTAGTTACAGGAGTCACCGTAAGCTCATCTGGAATTTCGAAACCTTTGCATAGAACCTAAAAGAATCAACCTTGAATTTTATATTGAATGCGTTACAGGCCGTTTCCCCCGAAGTCGCTTCCCCAAGGACCGAATACTCCCGGGACATTTTCCCCTTGCCGGTACTTTCCCCTTAACTTCCCCCGAAGAGTTTTTATTCAAGACTTCATGTTGTCTTACATTTTCTAATCTGTTACATTACCTTTGTGACTAATACGCGTGAATATAATTCGTATTTTGGATAAAAAATAGTTTTAATTCTAGAATATTGCAGCTTTTGATATATGTGTATAGAATCTCATTGTTTTTTCGAATTCCTTCGATTTTGATAGGCTCTTTCTAGAGAATGCATTCATTCTGTGGAAATAAGAGAGATCCAAATTTTTCCAATAATCAGCACTTCTTATTCTTATTGACGGGGCACTCCCTTCTATCCTCGCTTGCTTTGGGGAACAGCATAGCATGATAACTGATTAACATGGATAGGTAAAAGTGTTGCGATTTGTAGAACTTTTTTGTTTCCTAACTGTAGCAAATGGCACGTAATAATGAAAAACCCTTTAACTTCTGAGTTTTGTCAGTTAATAAAATCGTGTATGCCAATTTAAATGCGTATTTTGAATAATATCAGTTAAATTAAAAGCTAATAGCTCCATAATTTTTTATTTCACCAGAAAATTTACTTTAAACTTTAATTACTAAATAATGCCACATCAAACATAAAATAATGAGAATAAAACCCTGGTAAACTTTCAAAATAGCACGATAGGGTAAGGTCAAAGGGTCAAATGACCATTTTCATTAATTTGCTCATGTCGAAAATTCCATAGTCAGATGTGTCTAGCAAGCGGATGTCTGTACATAATTGACATTTCTGTCCCAAACTCAAAGAAGAAAGCTTAAAAGCTGAATTTTGTGCGCCCCTTGGTGGTCATAGACAAAAACTAAAAAAATTATGTCAAATTCATCATCCACGGGTCAAATTATCCCTGACAACTGAGCTTCATCTCATAACTCACAATTTTAGACCTAAAAGCTTAATTTAGTGTGCCCCGTGGTGGTCTTG
>JAQIXX010004394.1:0-16388 GCA_034700605.1 Willowsia nigromaculata
GAGTGTTCCAAGCGTGGAAATACAGTGTATTCCAGAAGACGCCGTGGAGGAAGTGGAAGACGAAGGGAAAGCGGATGAGAGAATATCCACTAGTGCCTCTGACAAAAGGATCGTAAAAGACAATGAATTTATAGAGTCCGAAGATGAATGGGAGACATGGCCAAAACGAGTTCAAGTGAATAGCATAAGTTCGAAAGACAGATAAGATAACTAACAAGTGTTCCAGTTCGAGAAAAATATGTGTAACTGTCTAGTCTATGTCTTTACGTAGATAGAGACATTATTTTGTAACGGTTTACAATGTAATTGGTCAATGATACTAAACGTAGGCAAAGATTTGTTAAGGCTTGAATGGAGAGTAAAATTGTAAAAAGCAGTTACAAAATATTGATGTAATCTTTAAGACTGAAATGTGCGAAACCTAGAAAGTGGTTACTAGTAAGCATTTAATATGTTCTCCGAGTGTACCATCCGAGAAAGTTATAGTCTTGTATGATATAAGTTATAAATGTACATAATTATTATAATATTTTATTTGTTAATATCAAAGTTTTCGAGAATCCAGTCCAGTAAACTAGAAAGATTAAGTAGTATGCTGCATTGAATTGCAAAACTGCAAATGAGATATTGAATCATAAAATGTAATATAAGTATACTTAGTATTATAACTTAATTAAATGTTATCGAACGGAAATATAATAAATACTCGAAGCAAATTCCAACGAGTGACACTAATAGACCTAAGCCAAGTACAACAAACACAACTAAAATGTTCCCAGACATGTTTGGCTTTGCACTGATAAGCATACTCTCGAATCCAAAGTTAGATTTAGTATCAATCACTTTCGACCACCAATCACTTATCCCAGATTCTTTTATTCCTCGAAGTCGCTTCACAATAAAGTTTGGAACAAATCCTTTGAGCGCAATGCCAGTATAAGCCCGTAAAAACGTTTCATTGCCAACATGTACATACATTGATCCATTATTCATCTTCCCTAAATTTCTGGCAACAGAGTCTCTAATAAAACTTGGTAATATTAGAGCACTCCTCTGACAATCACTAAGCATTTTGAACAAATACTGCATTTCCAGCATAGGAAAAATGTTATCATTTGTTTGATTGTTTCTAGTCTTTAGAAATGCATCTATAAACCGCTGGATAACTCCAGGGTGCATTCCAGTGTTCTCAATAGCACCAAAGTCAGCCTGAGATAATCCTAAATTATCATAGTCTTTGTCTTTACTTAAGATGTACTTACTCATGTAAGGATATACATAGGAAAAGAGTCTGATCCGTGTGTCATTAACTGCACCACTTATTTCATGATTTTTCTTCCTCCATTCCCATTCTACCTTGTCTAAAGATGAAATGTCTGAGGGCACCCAAACTTTTGAGAGCCCAGTAAAGATTTGAAAGTTTGCTGCTTTCAATTGGTCGAATTTCCTTAGTTGAATATATTTCCTTGGAAATATCATACGATAGACGTTATCATTTTTGTAAGCGTTGCTCAAAACGGTGACAAATATTCCAATCACAAAAATCAGAATCTTTCCTGAAATTTTCTGTAGAAAGGCATTCGAAAACTCATAATTTTGCTGAAGAAGAATTTTAAATACATATCCAAAATTTTTAAATAAAATTAGCGTGACAGATGAAGGAGCTTTCTGAACCAAGAAGTGATCAATAAGTACACAACTTAGCACTATGGCTAAGGTACTCACAATTGTGAAGAACCATACGTCTTGTGTAAAAACGCTTATGAAATCCTGAAATTTTAGCATTGAATTGCCTACATCCCCACACGCAACAAATCTTAAGCTGTTGGGTTTGTTGAAATGATAAAAATGGAATATTTGAGGCATGTTTCCGGTATATATATCTGTATCGACAGTTACAACAGGATAAGGTGCAAATACGCCACCAGAATCTTTCAGTTTGTCGTTTTCGCAGACCTTCCTCGTATATCCTAAAAGATATGTGTAGTTCTTGAAGATTGAGACCCACAAGTGAGCATTAGCTCGAGAGACTCTGTCTGAAACAGAGAGTTTTATAAAAGCTTCATTGCTCGGAAATAAATCAATTTTATTGGTCTCACAGTCCAGCATTTCTCCCTTTATTCCTGCAACATCAAAGCCCACCGATGAATGCACTATTCTCCAAATTATCATATCGTCAGGTTTTGGTATAGCCAGTTGGAATTTCTCTTTGGTTACTTCAAACAAATCTAAGAGGGAGAGGTTGTATCGGTGGCTGTTCAATCTAACTGGTAATCTGTAAATATTTTTAAAGTGATGCCATTAATTTTGAGAAAACCCCGTCGATTAAGCATATGTTTTACCTTTTCTGGCATGTAATGCAGTAGATTGAAGCATTTACGATTATCCATTGTGTAAATCGTTTTATTTGCTTTGGCAGCTTTTCCTTGGTCAAATGTAGCTGTATACTCACATCGGAGTATGGCATGAATTCTTTCACTTTGTGACTTGAAGCATGTCTGTCTACAATCATTTCCTCTGCATACTTCATTTTCTCCCCTAATATTAGCACTTGAATTACTGGCAAAGAAGAAGGAAAACTTTTTCCGAAGGGAGCAATGCTTCGGTCAAATTTAAATATTAAAGGATTCTCTACTTTCTCCGCTAGCTGAATTCTGGGGGGAATCAAGGAAAATTGTGTCAAGCAACGACCAGGCTTGGAATTCAAGCTATATAATTGTTGATCCAATTCTACACAGTAACTGTTACCTGTAAAGGGCTCAACTGAGATACCGTTAAAAAAGGATGACCTATTACAGGCCAAATATTCTGTGTAATTATAAATTGTTGTGGACGAAATACCTAACTGAACCCATCCAAAAACAAATTCGTCCTTCTTTTTTCGTTTGACAAACATCGGCTCTACGTAGCGAACCAAAATAGGATGTGAAATTATCCCGATATCGACATCTATAAATTTGTCAAGGACTATAAAGCAATCTCGTGCAAATGGGGCAAGATATTGGTCCAAATTTGTAATTTTGTGACGTTGCTTTAAAAAGGAATGGTAGCTTGTATAGCTGGTCTTATCAAATCGTGAAAACTTGTAACTCCGCATGTTTATAATATTATGGATCTGTGACCATGGCAGCAGCACAAGATATGGCTTGTGATTATCCTTTAAAATTACTGACGTGTCAGTGTTTGTAGTAATGAAAACGACGAGCGTAAATAAATTATTGAAAATCATATCATTGTGCATGGAATTAAATCAATATTCTGGACAAATTTATTCAAGAAAACTTTTGATAAACCATTGATTATAAATTTTTGTTAACTTATTCAAACATTTAACTCACAATAACCCCGTAAATATTGTTATCATTGAATGACTAATAGGACTTACGCACATTAGCAATATTTTGTTTGTAATACAAAACACTTCAAATCTAATCCAAATAATGACAACTCAGTCTTAGAGAATTACAAATACAAGGTCTTTTTATGAGGTATTTTTTAAAGTAAAGTTAAACGTACCAGGTTATCGAGAGCTGTCACGTAAACAGGTTTACCTGGGCTCCTCATTCACCTCGACGACCATAATTCCTAATTCGTACAATATTTTAAGGGAGTATTACTCCTGTGATAACAAATAATTTCTACGTCTGAAATAAATTAATCAGCACTGCATTCTTTCTACGACGCAACCCCATCTAAATAAGTCCTAAACACTAAAACATTACTCATCACTCTAACAAAAACATTTTAAGTTTGCCTTTTTGCCTTACTTCATGTTTTGACTTTCAGTGAAAGAATCCCCATCAATCTGTTTCGACAATATACATGAGGCAACAAAAATAAGGTTTCAAAAGCAAATAAAAGTGTTTTAGTATTTAAGCCTCTTAACGTTTGGAAACTCAAATTATACTCAGAACACCATTGTTACTGTATTTGATTTGGCAAAATTTTCATGAGATTTACTAATCTTTTAATAAATAAGGGTAAATATTTTTCTAACACTGTAAAAAAATATATAAATAATCCTCTACTACCTAATACCATTTTATAATATTGGTATTGGTGGTCATCATAATACCAGATTAAAACCTTAGTCCTTAAGCTTTATAATGTTCAAACATTTTTAGTAGAGTTTTGGCATAAAAAATACGTTTTAGTGGCGTAAAGTAAAAAAATCCATTAAAATGATTTCCGTTGGACACGACTTCCTACTCCAGTTGAGTACTGTAAATTGAGTATATGCAAATATGAAGATTACAATACAAAGTCCTCAAGGAAACTCCAAAATTCTGAAATTTAGTTTGTACGTAATTTGAATAAAAGCTTATTAGTTTAATGCAAGCAACGTTTTCATAAGACCCCTCACTAGTTCCCTAGCATATAATATTGTAGCCATCGGTCGAATAGTGTATATCTTTCTTAATGAAATACTTAAAGGTTGAAAGGGCTTTCTAATTTTTGTCAAACATTTTGAATCCGTCCCAATCTTTAAACAAAGCGGATGATATTACCACGAATTTAATATTGTATTTCCAGTTTTATAAACGTACGCTCCTATTATTAATACTAGGGTATACTGATATTAGCCGCATTGTGTACACCTTTTCGTACAAAAAAACAGCGGTCGACATGATTTTCGTACACCTTTTACATCCCTTCCAGTCCAGATCACCAAGAACTGTGGTATGAGGAATTTGGTTCCGGTTTTAAACACTCACTCCCATCATAAGTATTAGTGTCCACCACCTCTTCTACGTGATTTAGAAACATAATTAGAAGCAATCGAAATTCCATAAAATTAATTGGAAAGAGTTTAAAACATTTTCTATGCCGTGGGAGCTTTGGATGTAAACTATGGTCCCATGAATGAAGAATGATATCAATTATACGGAAAAGTAAATCTTAAGTAGTTATTTATTTGTAAACATTATGAAACAAATTTCTCCAAATAGCTTATGATACACGATAAAATCCTTAAAATAGCATGCTGACTTTTTTTAAAAATATGTCACTAATATATTTTCCATAAAGTCATACATATGTAGGATCTGCAAGTACACTTTTAGAGGCTTCATATTACTCAGCAAAAGTAAATGTACTTACGTGTACATATATCAGTTTATGAACATCAGAGGTGACTGCGTATTTTGTCCTCATATAGTTAGTATTATCCGATTAGTTGAAAAGAGCTCTCAAATCTGAACCATTTATTTGCATTATGTCATCAGGACCTTAATTCATCCAGCCCTGACGACATAATGCAAATTAGTGGTCAGCTCATTCAATGGTCCCTGATTTTGAATGACAAATACTCCGGGCCAAAATGTCTACAGAATTTTGAATCCGACTGCAAGACACAGACTGGATTCATCAGGATTGGTCTCCACGATGATACATTTAATTGCCCTAAACTATATTAAATTAAAGAAAATATTGAATATAACAACACGTTTATATACTTGATTCGTTTATGGATGTGAAACTGGTTAAAAGTCCTAAAATATTTTTAATGGAATGTCCTGAAAATTTTGCTAAAACATGTCAATCAAGTAAAAACTTTGTGAACACTGCATGAGAAAACGTAGTTGTAAAGCTACTCTATTAATACAAAATTACCATAAAGCGAAAAATGATTCACGTGCCGGATGGTTATCAAGACAAGAAAAAAAGTTTACAATGAACTAAATAGATAACAGGTTTTGTAGGTTGCCTCATTTTCTGTATAATATCTCCAATATCAGCAGTTTGGAACATAATTTTAAAAGATATGGGATTATCAACATGACTTTGACATACATTTCAACAACAGTATTATGAAATTTTTATATGATTTGCTGATGAACTTGTTGCAAATACACATTATAAATTCTATGATCAAATTACTGGTAAAAGGATTTTAAGCTCCATAATGATTGTAAATACAATAAATTGCTGACAATGTTGCTTAATAAATATTCAACCAGATTGCATGAATTAAATAAAATAGATAGACTACAAGAGTACTATGCTCATTAAGGCTACAATGGAATAAAGTTTGAATGCCTCGACTTAAGTATTTTGCAGAATGACAAAACTGGCAGCTAAAGTTACTTCAGATAAATGCATACACTTGATCACTAGCGACGTATCCTTGTAAGTGTCACTTCCTAAATATTAATGGCTTTACTATATTGTTGTTTTTAATTACTTGGCCACGTATGTACTTCATTCCATTACATACAGCTAGTAGGTGCAAAATAATGAAAGATTTAGGTTTTCATTTGTTGTCTAGTATATAATTGTTATCATTAAACAAACTAGGGATTATTTTTGTAATGACGTATAACAAACGAGTGCTTATCTATCACCTTCGCCTAAAACGTATTTCCTGTTCTCACAGAAAAGTTTTCGATTTTTGTTTTTATTTTGATGACAACTATATATCCATTAATGATTATTATGTATCGGCTATTTCAAAATTTGAATGAATTCTTCATTATCACTTTAGATACACTTTAGAAGTTGCAATTCATATTTTTCTTTCCTAATTACTGCAATAAACTGAACAAGAAATGTTTTATCAGCCAAACCAAATATCTATACCCACTCATTCCCGGGAATTTTATGTTAAACTTACTGGTCAGTGTTCAGTGAGCACATAACATTTTTAATGATCCAACATACATTTCATTTTATGATAAACTTACATCGTCCTTCCATTGGGAATGTGGCCTTACCTTGAGTGACAGTACGCTCCAAATACATTTAAAGAAACGCATGGAACTTACTTATTGTCTATAATAAGGACATAATTAAGGCTATGTGACTACTCGAATGAAAGTTTTATCAATCACCTTTATCAATGATTTAATGAAGTGCGTACTGTCATGAATATTATTTTGTCAATTGTCGAGGTAAACAACAAAACACACTTAGGAATAATACATAGTATCTGAAGCACTAACAACCGTTTAGGAAAATCATCTATAATTCCGTTGCAAAACATTATTATTTTGCAAGTATTTCACATATATTCACATTTATCAAGCTATGCATCGTAAGTTTTTCGTCAACGTTATAATACATTTTTATGATTTGAGCCAGCTTTAGTAAAACATCGTTTAATAATGATTGGGTATTAAAGAGTAAATGGGTGCCATATAAATAATTTTCAACTACCATACAACGTAGAATTCTTTTCCGATATCTCCACTTTTAATTCCAAATGTAAAATTCTGCGATGTTAAGTCAGAGAATTGAAAACAATTAAAATTGGTTGCTATGTACATACAAGAAAGAAAGGAATCATTTTGCTTGTACACACTTCCTTTAGAAGTCTATTTCTCATGTGCATACCACACTTGTTGTATACCTTTTAAAATTGTTCGGAAGAACGGAAAAAACTATCTTTGGACTTGGTGGGCCCAAAAGGTGTGAATACCAATTTGTCTTTGGTGTAAAACGAATACAAACAAATAATGAATTGATCCAAGTAAACCGATAATATCTAAATCTTTATTAAAACTTGATAATAATTGTTACTTCAATAGGTCTTCTGCACCGCATTCATATTGGTTTACGTATTTGCATTTTGTCTTAATTTGTACGGTGCCATGCGACCAATACAAAGGGAATCTCAAAATTTAACTGGGGACCCAAAAATTTTCTTTGAACTGTTTGACTATTTAAGTGAGATACCTTTGATGATTTCAGCTATAAATTTACATTTTAGAAAAGGACAACTGCTTTTGCGCCTATTCAATATGGTTGAGTCATACTCAATCAAATATTGCTCAAGACAACTGACAGAAGGATGGAGGAAATATGTAAGTGTTTTTCCACAATTCCAAATTTTTTATTGATTTTGTAACGTAACTAATTTTTGTATTTTATCTTACATCAAAAAATTCTAGTTGTTAAAGAAAGGTACACTTATGATCATTGGAACTCTACTTGCTGCAGTTGGTTTTCTGAGTTTTTGGTTGAATTCAATTTTTAAATTGAGACTAATCTACGTTGATGTCTGCAACTACATAGACTACAGCTGGAACTTTTTAGTAAAAAACGGTTTTCAATGCCACGACAAGTATGAGGAGTATGTAGCTACCATTGCTGGTCTCCTTACAGCAAGATCAATTAACGAATACATAAATTTCTATTTGTATTTGAGCTTACTAGTATCCATCCTGTCTTTGCTTATGATTTCTTCGGACTACAAAAGTTGTGTCAAGTTGACTTCTTTGCACTCAGACACCATTTTTAAAAGAAGTCGTCGTATATTCAAAATATCTAGACTCTTTAATGAGATTTATGGATACACTTTGTTATTTTATATATCAACCCATCTACTTTACCATTCCATGAACTTGAATGCTGTATTTCTTGCTGAAGCAACACCAGGAGAGAGGGTGTATCACGCAGGATATTTTATCATCCTAACAACTGTCGCATTTGGGGCAAGTCATTTTGCGCATCAGGTAAGTAAATTTTGCATGCAGAAGCTTTCTTGATTGTCTGACTGCTAAAGCATTCGGATTAATCAATAAAATGAGAGTTGTTTACGTATTTTAAAATATAAATTGCAGTCTCACAACATAGTCAATAAGTTTAAAATGTTTAATAAGAAATGCATTTAAAAATTTCTAACAGCAAATCTTTATCTTTTATTTGTAGATATCATATGGATTCGATTGTATTTTGAAAAAAAGATTATGGAATCAAACGGAGGATTTTTATTGCAATAGTACAGCTCTTTTATTGCATTGGAAACGAAATAACTCCTGTGCTATTAAAGCTAAAGTGTTTCCATTGACATACTTAACTCTTTCAGAGGTACATATTATGTTGCATGTGTTAATCGCTGTAACAAATGTTTGAAAGAATTGTGGACCTATTTATGTATTCAACGCAATCATACAAAACACTAATCGACAATCAAGTTTTATGTTTCAACATTAGCTTAAGTCCGCGTTTTGCCACAAAGTTTTTGTTTGTTGATAGCTATGATATACATCCTCAAGAATCAGTACGCATGTTAGTTTGGGTTTGGGTAAAAGTGCAAATTAGGGTGCTGTGTTGGGTAGTTTCGATTTGCCATGTTTTATTGCTCTTTAGAGAGTATATAGAATTATGTATTAAATTAAGTATGACAGTCCTTCATTGCAAATAGTAGTAACACTTTATCCAAGATTATGCTGAATTAATTATTTTGCTGGTTTATACTAATCTCCAAATTTCATGCTGCAAATTTGACAGTCAAACCTAATGTGTTTTTTGAACTACTATTTTCAGATTGTGGCATTCCTAATGCTACTGTTTCTTGTGAGCATAACACCAGAGTGCGTGTATCAATGATCTTGCATGTACATCGTCACCTCAACTAAATTTCATCACAAATGTGATTGAAGCTGGAAATTCTCCCCAAGTAGTCGATCGACAAGTTTCCAAATAGACACCAAACCTTCATGACTACATACAAATATTATAGAATAGAATAAATTTAGCCAAAAACTTGCAGTTCCAAATTTTTGCACAAGCGCATGGCTCACCTTCCAAAACTGATTTAGTGTGAGCATTTTTCAATAAAGAATGAGAATTTTTCAGTTCCGAATTTTTAAACGTATTATATGCATAAAATTGTGAATCATAAGTCTCCATAAATTTTATTCATATTCTAAAGGCTACTTAAATCCCCATTAACCAATAAAAACTGATTGCAAAATCCAAAAATTGTAAATAAATGAGAGTAAAGTTTTAGTACTCTGGTTTTTAAGAACTATAGCAGTACAAATATGTACGATTGAAAGAAATTGAATTAGTATGCCATACATTTCTATTAGATAAACCTGCATATTTTCAAAGCAATTTTTTTGGCAAATGAAGATCGATCATTGTTTGTAAGTTATTGATGAGGAAAATCGTTGATAATAGGTGATCAGAAACGTAATTATATTAAATTCAGTGAAATGGTACTCATCAGTGTAGCTTACTATGCCAAAAAAATCCTCAAACCAGTTTCGCTTCATAAAACCTTGTTTGCGATAAAATAGTTGCAGAATAAATTGTTTTAACATCTAACGTTTTAAAGATTGCACAACTTACGATTAGTATATATATATTATGAATTTAAACATTATCTCTTTTAGAATGTTAAAAAGTTTAGAACAATACGAATGCAATTTAAAATTTATTGAGTATCAAAACTTTAATTTTCTTATAGTTCAATAACTGTTTTGACACTAATTCGGCTTTCCACAAATGAATTCAGCCTTCAAATTTCACAATTGTCTTCATTATGCATTCTTCAGCCCGTCCACTCTTTAGAAATATATGTTCAAATAGAAAATTTTAAACCAGTCGCCATTTGAAATACGCGACTCCACTATTAATTCGGACGAATCAGTCAAAGATTAAATGAAAATGAAGCCGATTTTGTATCCACATTATATAACCACTGTCGGAAGTTTTAATTTGATGTGACTTATGGTTAGATACGTTAATTTAAGTGTGTGGACCATTTAATAAGGACTTCCCAAATCAAGTCATTAAGTACTACCAACACACTGGATCTCACTCAAAAGTTAAACCACTTCACAACCTTAATGGTGAAAAAGTCCTAGCAATCTACATATAGATTGGACTTTTGTGACAATCTAATTGTAAGTTAAATGTTACTGAAACACCCCATATAAACAAATAGAACAAATGCAACGTTTTACAGGATATACCGACTTGGACTAGTTGAACTTCTTCTCCGGCATAGTGAAATTCCTGGGAGATGGTTATGTGTATTCACTTTAATATTAAATGCTCGAGTAGAAAGTGTGATTTCTCAGCGAAAAATCTTATCTAAAATTTGAGTAATATTTGAAGTAGCAGCATTTTTGAGAAATTAATGTATTTTTTAAATTAAATTAATTCATGTCATGGCATCCTTGTGGGCGAAGGCACAACTACAAGTTTCCACACATAAATACTTGCTATGTCAAGTAAGATATTATACCAGGAGGACATGAAGAGTGAAGCGGGAGCGGTTGAACTTCTTCCGTAAGAATACTGTGTCCTATTTATTTGTACAAATTACATTTACCTTTTGTAAACTTCGTTGACCTTTTTAGTTGAACATATAAGGAAGATAGGTTCTTGTGTTAAAAGCCTTCTTCAAACATATTCGGAATTTTTATAGTGTAAACACGTTATGTCTTTAGTTACTCTAATCGTGTTAGCTAAAAAAGATTTTAAAGTTTGTAACTGTTATTTCGCCAATTCAAATTATCAAATTTACTTAGTTTTGCCCGTGCGCAATTTTGAAAACCGTAATAAATATAAGTAGAATGAATGATTGAAGCTTTCAATCATGAAGTTTCGTAAAGCGCCGCTTAATTTGAGGTAGTTTGACAAAAAGAAATAATATTCTGATATACGCAATATTCCATTATTTTCACTAAACAAGTCTATGCATAAACCATGGGCTTAAAAAATCCCACTAAACTGTCCATCGCTGAGGCTGGCGGCTGGCTGAGACAAATTCAAAACATTCAGTGCTAGAGGAGTAAAATATGTATATCAATATCTTTTTTATGTGTAATGAAATACAATCCTCACTTTACATCAACCAACCTTTAAGGTTATCTTTGTGTACAGTAAAACAGTATGCTAACAATATGTAACCAGTGGACATTTCGTTTTACTCAAAACGAATTTAACACAACCACTGGTTTGGTTGGTTCTGGCAACTAAATTTTTATAGAAAGGAAACCAATGTGTTCGTTTTGTAAGATTTTCAGCTAATTAACCATGGCTTTCTTTTAAACAGAAGATAAGCATAATTTATTGTCATCATACATAAAATTAGTTTTATAGATACCGTTTATATTTAAAAAAATATGTTCAGCAGGTTAAGTGTCAAAATCAAAATTTCACTACATAATCATTACAAAGAAAAAACTTTATGCATTCATTCAATTCTTTCGCACAATTCCGGTTGAAGTACAGAGTTGACTTTACGCCCAATGCGAATAAGGTACTGGAAACGTCTTCCAGTGTCAACGGGAGTGGATTGCCTTACGATTCCCTGAATGCTCTCTGATGCGGATGTTAAGCGAGCACCTTGGCCGTCCTTAAACACCAGACCTTCTGGCTGAACGCTTAAGCTGCTTTTATCATATGAGCTCAGTTTTCCACTACTCCTTTCATTTGGACGGACAGTGCCTCTGTTTTGAGACTTATCAGTTGTAGTTAATTCGACAGCAGAACCTCGTTGGCTTGAGGATGCTTGATTGCCAGACGGTCCAGCTTTCCCTGTGTTTTCAGATTGGCTGATTGGTATTGTTTCAAAAGCAATACCACGTTGGTTTTCGGATGATTGAGTCGTGGTGCGTCCTTCCGCACCTAGTGTCTCAATATTGCCAAGGGCTCCAGATTGAACGTCCGTGGTTATATCAAAAGCAGTCCCTCGTTGACTCGAAGATACTTGCCTGCCCTCCTGTCCAGCTTGCGCTGAGTTCCCAGATTGACTAATTATCACTGTATCAAATGCCATACCACCATGGCCTTCCGTTGACAGAGTTTCAGACTGCCCACTCGTCCCTGTAATTCCATTAGTGCCAGCGACTCCAGTTTGAACGTCTGTGATTATGTCAAATGCAGTGCCCCGTTGACTCGAGGATACTTGACTGCCATCCTGTCCAGCTTGCGCTGATAATCCAGATTGACTAATTTCGACTCTATCAAATGCCATACCACGTTGACTTTCGGTGGATGGAGTTCCAGACTGCCCACTTGTCCCTGGAGTTCCATTAGTGCCAGCGACTCCAGATTGAACGTCCGTGGTTATATCAAATGCAGTGCCCCGTTGACTCGAGGATACTTGCCTACCATCTTGTCCACCTTGCGCTGATATTCCAGATTGACTGATTTCAACTCTATCAAATGCCATACCACGTTGACTTTCGGTGAATAGAGTTCCAGACTGCCCACTTGTCCCTGGAGTTCCATTAGTGCCAGCGACTCCAGATTGAACGTCTGTGATTATATCAAAAGCAGTCCCGCGTTGACTCGAGGATAATTGACTGCCATCCTGTCCAGCTTGCGCTGAGTTCCCAGATTGACTAATTGTCACTGTATCAAATCCTACACCTCGTTGACTTTCGGACACTCTCGAGGCTACTATACCATCAGCACCACCAGCACCACCAGGCGAAGATTTCCCATCTAGAGCCAGATCAAACGCCATACCTCCTCGTGTACTTGCTGAACCTTCAGGGTCAGAGCCTACTTTACCGTCTGCGACATCTGAAGCACCCGAGACTGGTTTTTGCAAATCTTTATCTATATCAAAAGCTAGTCCGCGTTTAATTCCTTGCGCATCCATGCTATCTGGATTAACTAAATTTGTTCCAACAATAACTCCTGACGAAGCTGATTTCATATCTACAGTCAGATCAAACGCAATACTTTGTCCCTTCGCTAAGCCTGCCGCACCAGAATCTGTAGTACCATCCAGAGTACCTGGAGAAGCCTGGACTTGTTTGCCATCCTTATCGATATCAAAAGCTAGTCCACGTTTACTTCCTGCTTCATCTGTGTCATCTGGACCTCCGTTATTTGTTCCAGCAACACCTGCAGTCGCAGTGGGTTTACTATTAAGATTCAGATCAAACGCAATACCACGTCCACCAGATAAGCCTACGGCCCCAGAATCTGTTGCGCCATCAAGAAAACCTGAAGAAGTCTGGCCTGGTGATCCAGCCTTATCGATATCAAAAGCTAGTCCGCGCTGATTTTCTGCTGCATCTGTGCCATCCGAGCCTCCGCCATTCACTTCAATAGCAGCTGCCGCTGCTGTAGATTTGCCATCAAGAGTCAGATCAAACGCGACACCTCGTCCACCTGTTAAGCGGTCACCACCAGAACTTGTCGTACCGTCCGGAGTACCGTGAAAAGTCTGCACTTGTTTGCCATCCATATCGATATCAAAAGCTAGTCCGCGTTTATTTCCTGCTGCATCTGTGCCATCTGGACTTCCGCCAATCGATCCACCAGCACCTTTCGTTGCAGAAGATTTGCCATCCAGAGTCAGATCAAACGCCATACCTCGTCCACCAGTTATGCCGTCAGCACCAGAAATGGTCGCACCGTCCAGAGAAGTCTGCACTTGTTTGCCATCCTTATCGATATCAAAAGATATTTCGCGTTTATTTCCTGCTTCATCTGTGCCTTCTACACTTGCGCCGTTTGTTTCACCTGCGCCTCCCGTTGCTGTAGATTTACCATTAAGAGTCAGATCAAATGCCATACCCCTTCTACCAGGGAAGCCTTCAGGACCTAAGTCTGTTCTATTGTCGGTCGTACCTGTAGCATTCGTGATTGTTTTTCGCCCGTCCGTAACGAAATCAAAGGCTTGACCACGTTTGGTTCCAGCTGCATCAGTGCCATCTTGACTAGCTTCACTCATACCATCAGCACTTGCAGCTGCAGATTTTCTGTCTAGAGTCAGATCAAATGCCATACCCCGTCGACTAGCTAAACCTACGGTTTCAGTGTCTCCTGTACCGTCGTCCGTGCCCGTAGCTCCCGCAATTGTTTGTCGTCCGTCCTTATCAAACTCGAAGGCTGGAATACGTTTTGTTCCAGTTGTGTCAGTATCCGCGTTTTGCATTCCATTTGTGGAATCAATGGATGTTGCAGTTTTCTTGGTTGATAATAGAGATACCGTTTTTTCCATTAGTTTTTGGAGGTGATGAATTTTTTCTTGTGATATCGTCAGTGTTGTTTTTTGTTTTATAACTTTTAATTTAAAGTTTTTCATCAACTTATACGACGGGTGAAGTTTATTTTGAAATATGGTCTCAAGAATAATCATTTTATTGATTTTGAATTGACTTTCGGATTCGCTTCGTACGTCAGTCTGACCGACAAGGACTAGGTCAATTGCAGTACCTCTTCGCCCTCCTGACGCTTGTGAGCTTGAATCTTCACTTTCGCTAAGCGTACCCGGAGCACCTGGTGGAAACTGTCGACCGTCTTTTGTAATATCAAAAGCTAGTCCGCGTTGTCTACCTGAAGAATCGGTGCCACCTTCACTGTCTCCGCCTGTTGCTCCTGTGCTTCCCGTGGTGGCAGATTTGCCATTGAGAACAAGGTCAAATGCAGTACCTCTTCGCCCTTCTGACCCTTGCGAACTTGAATCAACTTCGCCAAGTGTTCCTGGAGCGCCTGATGGATACTGTTGACCGTCTTTTGTAATGTCAAAAGCTAGTCCGTGTTGTCTTCCTGAAGAATCGGTGCCTCCTTCACTGCCTAAACTCTTAGTGCTCATGCTTTCGGTTGTAGCAGATTTAGCATCTCGGACTAGGTCAAACGCAATATTTTGTTTACGTTCCATGGCTTGGGAGGTGGACTTTGCGCTTGTGTCAATACCTGGGGTTTGGATTTCTTGTCGTTTACCAGATGTATCAGAATTGCCTGAACCTGAATGTTCAAATTTATTAAAAGACAGAAAGAAATCAATTTTAGTATTTGTATGAAATATTTTGGAAGATTTATTTTTAGGATAATTTTGGGCAAATCTTTTATCGTTTTTAAATTTTCATCATATTTGCAAAAGTGCTGCTTAAAAATTAAACTTGTTCTTAACCCAAATCACTCGACTAGTACAATTTTTAAAATTTTTAACTGCAAAAAGAATTCGTAGGAAATTTAACTTTTTTAATGAATGAGGATAACTAGTTCAATATGTAAAATACATGCCATTCTGCGGTGAATGATGAATTATTTTGTAAATTTGTATGATTGAATTTTAAAATTTTGGAAAGCTGAAAAGTAATTTCTATATCAATTGACTCTGAACTTTTCAGAGCAGGTAGTCTCAATCCCATCAAATTTTCTGCATCAACTTTAAAATTATAGCAAAAACAGCCGTCTTTTGGACATTTTTTTCTCTTCCCAGAATAAATGTGATGAACTCCTAATGTTTTGAAATTTTGCATGGTACCAATACGAGCCATTGAGAATGGCTGTGCAAAATTTAAAATCTGATTGCTCAATAGTTTTTAAATAATTGACTAATCAATGTTGTGAATTTCCTAATGTTGGGTCTAACATTGCTCATTTAAAAAATGCTCGTTAGATTTTAATTGATGTACAACAGTGGATGATGCATGCCCTTGCTTCGATTTTTCTGTAAGTACATAATAATATGCATGTCGTCGGTGTCGTTCTTACAAATCGTACAAATAAAAAAATAACATATTCTGAACAGTCGTATGTAGGGATGGACGCTGGGTTTTAAAACAAGTGGGCAGACCCGTTTAAACCCGGGGTTTATTGGGTCACCCGGTTGACAATTTTGCTGGGTTCTAATGGGTTTGTGGGCTTTAAAAAAAGTTAACATGCATTTAAATGGGGCCATA
>JAQIXX010004395.1:0-16387 GCA_034700605.1 Willowsia nigromaculata
ATTATGAGAACATGTAATTATGAGAATTCATATTATGCGAACTTTCCTCAGACCATTCAGATAGCAGAACTGTTTGTTTGACAGGATATAACTATAATGGCAAATAGTGCCATATGGACTCAAATATAATATTCATGTTGTTCAGACATGGGTCCATGTTACTTCCCGAGCTGGGGAGTTGAATTTAACCCGTATTCTGCCATACCCAATCATCACTTTTGATTTTAGTGGTTTTTGGGCTAAATTAGAATTAACGTGCATTCTTATCGCGCTACTGAAAGCGCATCGAAACTGCACTCAATTACATAATGCATTTTTAGAAACATTAAGCCCACAAAACTCTTTTAAGCCCACTCACCCATTAAAACCCGTTTAGACCCGCTGGTCCATTAACACCACTTAGTACCCGTACACGCGGGTTCTTTTTTATTATAACGCAGCAAACTTATCATTTCTGGTTATAACGCTTACACTTTTGCGTAGGTCTGTATATTCTTCATGATGAGCGTATAACATTTCATATTTGGTCAATTCGTAATATAAATGAGCGCATACCAATGCTATGAAGAGATTATTTCATGAGTTGACATGTATTCACAGTTATTGTTTTGCAATATGTATATAAATGGGAGGCTAGTGATTGAGAGGAAGATGAAACAGCATTCTAGAGAAACGGACAAAAGCGTTGCATTTTTTTACAGAATTGCTTGAATATTCATGCTTTAGATCCAATCACTGTGGGTAAGCATTTACAAGTCATTCTACCTATATGATATGGATTTGCATGAAAATCATGACAACCTGTCTATAATTAGCACTTTTATGTATTCCTATTCAAGAAGAACTTACATTTTGAAAGAAACGAGACAAATGGTCTACTTTTAGAAAATATTAAATAATGAAATGTATGCCAACGAGCTATTCGTAGTCATATATATATCCGCATTATGAACCAGGGTTTACGTGAGTTCACATAAGTAATTAATTTATACGGTTTCAGGACTGTAGTGCTGTTTGCTTCCATATTTTAAATTATTCATACTGGTGAATTTTTTTTTACTGCTGGAAGAAGGACAATGAATCTATCACTGGCACTAAATGTATGGATATTAAAAACAATGGCTTACGGTAAATGCGATTCCTATTATTTTCATAATTGCATACTGTGCAATGGATGTATTGTATATTGTAATCCTTTTAATGTGGCTTATGGGTTCATGGGAATAAAAACCAATCCACTATCAAAACAAAGAAAATCCAATAAAATCAAGTACTTATGACACGTAAAAAACATCAAGCATATGCATGTATTCGGAGAATCATCATATATGTGTATCTGTATAATTTCGGTTTTCACATATCTAATTGTCACTTTGGGAATACACATTAGCATTTGTTTACCTCTTACTTATATAAACATACTTGAACTGCAATTCCATAGCATAGATTTAGCCGATCAAATCTGCTTCTTAAGGATTGGCGGAATTTCGATCGCAATCATTTGATCGCCATCAATTGATCACCATCATTAGATCGCCAAATCGTTTGATCGCCAAATCTTTTGATCGCCAAATCGTTTGATCGCCATGTTATTTGATTGCAATCATTAGATCGCCATTTGCACATGTTAATTTTTCGCCTTGGCTTTCAAACGATTTATTTAATTGACATTTTAAAACCCATCACATTTTATACGAATAAACCAATGAGCAGAGATAACTATGAATACGATCAACAGTTAAGGTTGTCAGGGCTACCTATATGTGACACGAAAATCGGTAAAATTTTCTGCATATTCGGGATTCAAAATGCACAACTTTGCATGCATATAATTGAGAATTTTATCCTAAGAATATAGAGCTTCGTAAACTTAGATTCTAGCAGCAGTTTATAAATAAAACAGCATCAGCACTTTTTTATCAATTTTATTAAAAATGAACTTTAAAAATATGTACAGTTAGGAAATTGGCCAGGATGTAACAAGGACTTATGGTCTAGATGGTTTCTTTCATGAAATATTATAAAACTTCCGTCACCGATCAGAGTGCACGGCATAATCTTTTCTCTAGTGATGATGTAAGACTACGTGTATCATTTATTAGGTACCCTTAGATACGTAAAATTATGCATCTTGAACCATCAAATGATGGCGATCAAATGATGGCAATCAAGTGATGGCGATCAAGTGACGGCGATCAAAGTGCCGTTCACCCTTCTTAAGCTTGCTCGGAGTAAGTTTACAGGAGAGGATGGCAACATTATTATATGGAAGCATAGATAAAATAACGATATCTTTTTGGTCACTGAAATGTGGACATAGTCTCAAAATATGCTAAAAGGTATGATGGACATAATATATTACATAAACGGATTGAGAAAGCACCAAAAAATGAACTGTAGGAATAATCGACTCCTCAGCTTCGCGGGAACCTAAAATGATCGTATTTGACAATATTAGGAGACGACATTTTAGTTTTTCCGCCTATTTCCTTATTTTGAGCTGCATAGCGTATTATATTTTAAAAATAAATATACGAGAAGGTTTTACACCTCATTAGATTTTGAATGAGTACCCGTATGCCCATTTACAAAAATTTGGTCGTTATAAAGATTTCTAACGGTTTTCGTTGACCGTAAGTGCTCGTCTTTAATCTTATTAAAATTATGCTATCCATAACCAACTACAAGAATCAAAATTTGCAAATGTTCACCCTATTGGTCAGTTGGTCAAAAAAATGAAAAAAGGTTATAACAGCCAAACTGCTACTGTTGAAAACTGAACGCCATTAAAATTTTGTTCGAATGAGCCCACAGATACTATATGCTTATCAAGAAAAATTTGGCCGTTATAACGGTTTATAACGGTTAACGGTGGCCGTTTGTGCTCATCTTCGAACTTATCCAAGCTAGGGTCATCAGAAGCCCATTGCAAAAAACAGGATTAAAAAATTCGCATCCGTTCGAAAGTTATCGTGCGCACAGACAGACAGACATTTACCCACTCCCCACCATCATTCTCCTAAAGTACCAGTTTACACTGGCACTTAATTAGTTGATTTCCATCATCTGTCAGACAAGCCCGCCTGTAAACCTAACTTTTAAGTCGGGGGCCATTAAGTAATTAATGATTATATGTAATCCAAGTAGCAAAATTAATTGTAATCCAAGAGAGGCATAATGCAGATTGCCTTTTGAAATCTTAACAGTGCAGTGTTATGTAGGAACTAGCGAGACAAGACAAGCTATCATAAGAAAGTTTATGTTTTACATTCATGAAAATAGTGCCTTGGTACTGGTACATGACGGTGAAAGCAGAGCGTTGGTAAAGATGACAATTTGTCTTCCAGAATTTGTAATAAAAAGTTTATAAAGGGCAATACAGTCGCAAATAATAGAGTTTGTTCAGCTAAAGATCAGGTTGACATTCAAAAAGTTTTAGCTTCAGAATGGAGAATTCATTTGTGACATTCATTTTTCCGAATAGTGTCATTTACATCTTGTATTCCCGAATTTTAAGACTTTCCACCCAGGCAAAATCCCATAATACTGCCAGCCCAAATATTTTCTTTCTGGCGAATACTGCTTTCCTTATCATCTCAATTTTCGGCATGACTTTGTCATGAATTATGTTTTGACGCAATTATTATATTTTTATATAAATGTTCAGCCATAAACCAATTCATCAAGCGAACCAAGCAAAGTAATAATCTAAGTTCAATATTAACGGACGTCGATAATAGAAATCCAAAATTGGCATTGCCTTTACGCAGCAATACTTGCTAAAAATTTCATTTCAAGCTGGTATAATCTTCAACATTTTAAAATCCCCTAATAAAAGCTTATATTTCCCCATTGCTGTACGCGATTCCCCTTCTACACATTTTCTAATAGTTTTTCTTTTGAAATCAGGTCAATCTCACAAAGCACAAAGTCAGTGGAGACAGGCCTACTATATTCTTTATTATTATTAGATCGAATTGCATCTTCGTGCATTGTTGGTCTTGTCAATGATACAAAAAAGAGCCTTGCAATATAAGTACAGAGTCCACTTCCGGCAGCTTTTATATTTTTCTCAGAACTGATCGTTTCAAAAGAACGCAAACTTCATTTTTGAAAGATGCTCTCATTGTGCACCAAATAGAGATCATCCTAGTTCCCTATACTCCTATATAGCCATTTTTTGCAACATAGATTCTTCTTCTGTCTAGCAAAATGGGCAAAGCACCTTATAAATCTTAAGTCCTATGTAATCTCATTAATAAGCGTGATTTGTGGTTTTTTCTCTTGACATGGACTTTTCATTGCGACGCTGATGATGATTATGCAAAAAAGTTATGCTCTGGTATCTACTATCTCATCCCATAAGTTGACACCTGACACCATTCCTATTCTTATTGCTTTGGTGACTTTTTTTCCTCTGCAATCAAACCACTTCTCTTGGTAGGTGGTCTGGTCTGCTCTAGAGTCTCTAGTCTCATCATCAACGACCACAACGACAACGACGATTCACCAGCCACACACACATAAATTACATATGATCCTCTTTTAATTAGGGTCATTGGGGTCTCATTACTCTCTACATTTATGTTAGCATTATTTTATCTATTTGCATATCATTATGCAACTCAAAGTTATTGCATAAGTGCATTGTGCACATGTTTTTTTTATGGAGGAAGCTAAATCATTTCTTTCAAAAAATACATATAATTTTATATTGCAGAGATATTAAAAATTCCAAGAATGGTAATTAAAGACCAACCCCAAAGGAAAAAAAATTTTTCACACTTGAAATCTAAATATGTGAAGTAGTGATAAGCAATAAAGTACAACGGATGGAATAAAACACTCCTACGCGAATACCACATGAATAGGCTGAAATGACATTTTTTACGATATAACTAGAAAGAATGTAACACGACAGGAGAGACACATAGCCCGCTGTATAACTAAACGGTAAAAAACGAGACCAATAATAACAATAATTTTAACGATAATAAAATTTTAATAATAATAACGATAATTTTATGATTTCAGAAGAATAAATGAATTGACAATAAACACGGTTGGAACGCGACCTCACCTTTAAATATGATCATATGACGTTATCTACTTATGTAATAATCACATTTGACAAAATGACTGGCGTAGATTGATTCATTATGGAATTTTAGAAGAATATTATGTGCTCTTGCACTGTTCATTGTTGCAACAAATTTTTATGTAACTGGTAGTGCATAAGCAATACATTCATTCTTAACTATTTTGTTTGCATTTTAACACACAAGAAATAGTTTGATCTCACATTACTGTCACTGTTTAGGTGACAGACAGGTAAAGGTATGTAGTGGTACTGGTATCACTGCATATGCAAACTACTCGCACGTTTCTGCGGTTTTCATTCCTCTTGTTGTAGTGTTGACGTAACATGATATCCTCTGCGAGTAGACTAATAAAAAAAATGTTTTAAAGTATCCGTTTGCAGTAAAAACATTGAATACCTGTATAGATCAATGATGAATGAATGGATACACAAGTAGAAACCTTTAAGGGATTTTATTGCAAGAGTTTTGAAGGCGGGGAGGGATATTCTTTGTTGAGCCTGTGGGAAGCCAAGCCAAGCCAAGCCACACACATGCACACATTTACACGGAGCAATAGTGAATAGTGAGTGTAATGTAATCACAATGACAAATTTTTCGCAGTTTTACACTAATTTGTCCTGTGGCCTACCTACCTGAGTAAAATATGTAGTAAAAAAGTGGATTTGCGAGAGGAACAACAACAACAACAATAGATATGCATAATAAAGTATTAAGTGAGCAAATAAGTGGCATGGGAGGGGTTCTACTATTCAGACGTAATATTATTGTGGTCTGATTTACTTCTAACAATATCATCAACATAACAATAAAGTATTTATGTAAATATTGAAAAGGTAATGCACACACAAATATATCTACCTCTCTACTACCTCCGTATTATTTTTTATATACCTACTCGTATTGTGTTTTTTAACTCAAAAGATATTATGTGACTCTTCCTGTATTTTATTGCAAAAATATATTTATTTCAGATGGGAAAAAAGTGTGAATTACATATTACCTAGATATTGATTCTTGTGACACTTATCGTGTTGCAAGTACAACAGAAACATTGATATTTTGCTCTATTTATTCAACTCCTCTACTTTTCTATTGAATGCATCATAAAACAAATGTTTTGCATTATATTTTGCATTCAAATCACATATTCCCTGTCGATAGTCCTTGAACTGTCACTAGTCACTTTTTCTCAGCGAATCTGATCAGAAAGTTAAGTGGCTGATTAATTGATTTGGAATGTAGAGAATACCTGAATTTGCTGAAAACATTTCATACAACTGTTTGTAATAAATAATTAATCGTTAGTTTAGAAATAATCGTACTATTTTATGCAAAACCTTCTGAAATTTAGATTTTTTTGTGTTCTCAAACCAAACTTCAGAAAACTCCAATCGGTCATTACTAAACTAGTGGAATACTGTCCTACCCTACATGACTGTTAAACAAGTTGATAGTTTCATTGACATTTTATATTACTTAATTTACACTGCTGACTAAGCTAATTGCAAGCTAGATAACTCATTCATTATTCCCAATTTGTTACAATATTTTAGAGAACCTGTTTCCCCCACTTCCACCATGTTTTCACTTCATCTTCCATCCCACATTTTGATATAAATGGTGTCTATACTTGGATCGCAGGATGACTAACGTACGTGACGCCACACAATGCAGTGAAAAAGGTTAACATTTTTATATTAATGGTCAGGTCAGTCCTTCCCATTTAAAAATGATGATGACGAAAGGAGTTACCTAAAGTGTTATCATTTTTTAAGGGTTTTTTATTGTCACCATTAAGGTCCTTCCATTGTCCATCCTACTCTACAAGTGGTACAAAGGGCACAAAACATGAATGCTAGACTATAAGCGTCTCTGGTTGTAGACAAAATAAAAACATTTTTGAAATTGAAAATGACTTCTGGGTTGCAACACCATACGCATCTTTCTTACTGCAAGTTTTGCCGATTCCTCTATAAACCACGCCTACTCAACTGGCCATTCATATAAATTTTCAAATTATCAGAGATATATCTAACCAAACATTAGAGATATTTTACTATACTAAACTGAATGGCAAAAAGTAACAAAAAAAAATCAAACTTTTCAATTAATTCTTCTATTTCAATTACTCCTCCAATCGGATATTTCCGCATAAATATTATTGATACGATCAAAACCACTTATGTAAGCAATTCAATATTTTATTCTCAAAAATCAAATTAATTTATTCACACCTCTCTACTTTCATCAGATAAGATCTACTCTGCTCCCTCCCTACCATTCATGAATAAAAATTCTATAAAAAGCTGTAAAGTGGGCTGGATTTAAAATTTGGACAAGTACAATTACCTGCCTTAGTAATAATAATGCATATGTTTACAGCAAATACAAATGTTTTCATTCATTTTATTCAGCACATCATAAATTTTCATAAAAACCCTTCAAAATCATTTAACACCTCTTCCTACTTCTCTTTTCAAAATCAACTCCTCATCAGATAACAAACCAAACAAAAAGGTTTTCTCTTCTCTCTCAAGTCTGATGAACCATCTATTTAAAAATTTCAAAATGAATGATTCTTCTCCACACAAATCACTCAAATCATTTTTAAATTATTAATTCATTTCGAAAAAAAAATCATGTTCACTACCGACTTACAATGAAACACATTTCCAAAAAAAATTATACTAATGCATTATTAGGCAAACATACAAGTATTCTCTATATATTTTTTTTGTGTTAAACGAGAAGTGGGTGTCATCATCCTCCTCTAATCATAATATATAATTTCTTATTGATAATATGCATACATCCAATGATACTAAATTACACTAACATTTTTATATGCTAATCGAATCAGTTTAGGTACTCTTTTTAACAGCGAGAATTACAATGATCATGTTTGGTTATATACCTGTGTGCTTGCAAAACAATTATTTTTTTCCTTCCGTAACAGTGTCGCATCTCACATCTGTTACTTTTTCAACCTTCTTCTCTCCTCTCCTGTTGTATAATCTGCTGTCATTATCATTGATGCATATTCATAGAATCAACAGGCTATGTTTTCATATCATCATTTTTTTATCGGTGCAGAGAATACAAAATAGGTAAAAAGTTTCGAATCACTATGTTTTCATTTGCAGGAAAATGGACTCCTCCTGTATCAATCATAATCATGATTATTTATGTCGATATCTCTCTCCCCGCGTCGTAGTAGATACAAGCTCAACTAATGCGTAACAAACATGCAATTGACAATCAATTGCAACTCATTACGAATTACAACTACATGACAATATAACATGGGATATTATGTGTTCGATAATGAATGATTATGACCTGCCGTCAAATCCACTGCTGCGTTCTGTGTTCTCTTGTGTGTAAGCCTATCTACCTACACCAATTTATATAGTAGACTGGTTCAACAACTCAAAAAAATTGTCTTGATTAGCCCTTCATTTTTCTGCGACTTCTACGTGCATAAACATTTTCAAAAAAAAACTTATCGAAAGATCCACAATATATCAAATAATATGACACCTCTCCCTTGTCAATGTGTTCTCAACTAAAATTGATAATCAGACAGAGAATAAGTGTTTGAGATGTAAATAAAATTGTGTAGATATGAGGTGGGTTGTGGGTTATTGTTGGAGAAAATATTATTTTAATAGGAGATGATAAGCACAAAAATAAGATAGGACTATATGCATTTTACACACTACTATACTGTCATTGTCTGTCACTGACTTGTTAAAATTCTCATCGAAAAATAAACTGCTATTATTACGTAGGTATCTGTCAAACTCGCTAACTACCTATCTAACACTTGAAGAATTTATTAGCGTCAAATCAGCATCCTTTTTATGTGATACAATGTGTTACTTTATTAGCTGCCTATTACAAACACAAAGTTGTCAACTCTCTGAGAATAAGAAAGTATGTGTAAAAAATCATCTATAATTCTGTCCTTCTTATTATGTGTACACTTATATATTTTACTATGTTAAATCATAATGGTTTCATTTTATAAATATGCACTGGAATCTTTCTTTCTTGAAGGATTAATCATGAGATATTTTTTTTGCGATAGACAATCTCGCTTCTATCTCTATTATATAATTAATTAAGTTTCCCTATGCAATTATGATTGGAAAATGAGAAGAATGAGAATATGGGAAATGAATTAGCAACCGTTGTATTCGCCATTATCGGCGGGATCATCAGTACTCATTTTTTGAGTGGCTGTGTGACCAATAAATGCAGAGACTGTACTCCTCCGCAAGGCAGTAAATAAAATTATGTAAAAAATAGTGCGGTAGTACTTTGAACAGCTTTTTAAGCTAAAACTGTTCTCCTATTTAAGTTACAATTATATGCCTACTCTTCTCTCAAAGATTTGAGATAAGCGTTCTTTTTTTTAAAGCTATAATGTAATCTTTTGTAGGTTGCCTACATAATTTTAATGCGAGTGTGTAGAGTGTGTGCGTCTATATGTCTACTCTATTGTTTTGTTTGTTTCAAGGGAAAGTTTTGTGCCGCAAGGGAAGCTGTTGCCGTTATGTAGGCACACGAGAGTTACAATCTTAATTCTAAAATGGTTAAAAATGAAATACAACGTATAAAGTTGCAGAGTATTGGTTGTGGTGTGGTTACAGTCGATATTTTTTTCTTTCGTGTAATGATGATGAGGTAATATAGGTAGATATCGTATGTATCGTGCAAAACGGGAAGTTTATTTTTTCAAGTGGTTCGTAGTTTTGTATTTGTGCAAAAAGGTATGCAAAAGAGGAGTGAGTAGATTCATTTGAATGAGTGACAATCTATTATTGAGTGGTACTATGTATCTATTTAATGTGTATGATTTTGTATTGAAAAGGACTGCCTAATTTGAGGGGGAGCGTCACTTGCTGCAGAGTACAGAACAAAGATAAAAATTTATGCATCTTTACGGTTAATTTGGTGGTGTTGTGTGCGCTATTATTTGGCAGCAACCGCAAATTTTCATTCACTTTTGATGCAAAACTATGTAATGGGTATGTAGGTATGAGTAAGTCTTCCTTAAAATTCATTACTGTGAGAGAATTGGTGATTGATGACGGATAAATTTTTTGTTAAAGTTTACACAAGCAAATGAGCACGCGAAAAATTCTTTTAATACCTCAATGCAACCTTCCCGTTTCCTTCCTTGGAGTATCTATGATTGTAATATAGGTTGTGTGAAAGGACTGAGGATAAACACCACATTTTGGAAGGGACTGAAAATATTTTGGTAAAGTCCAAATGGCACTTCAACGACTTTATATAGTATTTGTGTGACAAACGGAGTTACTAAACCAGTAGATTCAGAATCAGGCTCCTCGTCTGTCAACGTGGTTTTCATAAATAATTTTTACGCAAGTTTAATATACTAATGCAGTCATTAGAACTCAGGAATTAAATTTGGACTTTGGACTAGATAGAGCACACCAACATCGCTAAAAGGCAAATTGCCTTACTATGATGCACAATTTGCCTTTTAGCGACTTTGGAGCACGCCTTACAATAAGATGCTTTTCCTGTATTCATTAGTTTTTTTTTCGGTTCTAAAAGTTTTTAATAATTATATTGAATGAAACAGTCGTTATCTATATGTTAGTCTTTTCTTGCTTTATGTTACATTCATGATCATGGCATGTTTCAAGTTTAGCATCAGTTGAAATGCATTATATGATGTATGATATTGGTCATTGGGTTCCCAAACGATCCGATTTTTTGCCATTGAAGTCTCTGTCATTACTGATTGATTTAATTAAATAGTGACTAAATATTTAAATATGTACAAGGATATGCTATATATTTTAAATTACTAATTGCTAAACAGTTCGCTATGCTCCAAATTATTTTTTCAAACATTTATTAAAGCAAAAATTGAGAGGACACAGTCAAGTGTGTAGAAAAAAGGATAATACGGAATACGGATGTTCATGATCTATCCATACATTTACTATGAAAATCATACCGTTTCTCTTTTGCAATACATTTTCTACCTTATCATCACTCATGCACTTTAAATGTTGCGGTGACTTTAACATTGCAACAAACTTCATCTCTTTTTAGAGTACAAGTAGTGCATGCGCAAGTGCATCCACATCTCGTCATCCCAATAATATCATTACTAAAATAGTTGCCTATGTCCTCCCTTTCCTGTACGAGTTGATACAGAAGAAAATGACGATAATGATCATCAAAATCTTGTTGACCACGCCGTTATTAAGATGAAATGAAAGAAACACAGTCACAGCATGATACGGCGACGACGTCATCATAAGTATGTACCAAGTCGTACATCAGTCAGACTCGGAAAAGAATGACTGATTATTTATTTGTTTTTCTGCAAAATGTGGATCAGCTCATACACATGTCTTCTTGTCTTCTAGCGCCGCAATATCACTTAATTAGTCAAAAGCCAAAAATAAAAGGAGACTTCTCAATTATTATTGTACTGTCCATACTATATTTATGTTACATGTTGGTATAGTACACGCCTTCTTGAAATTCGCATTTTATTTGCTTCATTTGACAAACACTTGAACAGGTGCATAATGCACTTGAGATAATATTCCTTCTCCTGAAACAATAGCTACATCAATGCAAAAATTTTGCACGCGTACACTACACACACACATGAGAAGATTTTAATCAAACATTTTAAGTCATTGCAGTTTTTCTTATCATCAGTAACATCATCAAAACTGAATGAATGATAGTTGGAAGGAGCGCGTGATATGTGTATTATCATCATCATTATGATTTTGCATACATGCAAATTATTTGCAAAAAAAAACATAACTGTCTTTCTGTCTGCTTCACATACAATAGAAATCAGATTGGAGTGGTCAGGTCAGGGAAGTAAATCATTTTTTTGCTGTAAACTCTTTTAACTATTCATATGTAACATCGTATTCATAACTAAACATTACTGCAATCCATCTAACATCCTTTTTTGCACAAGTCAAAAAAAAATGCAAACAAAGTGCTAAACATTTTGCTAGAAACAAAAATTATTGCAGTGCAGTTGCATACAAGTTGCATTGCTAATGCTAAAACTACTCATTATTATTATCTTTGACTAAGGTACTACTATTATTTGCAAATTAACAATAACTTTATTGTTCAGGACATACATTCTATTGAGCAGAAAATACCGTTACAGTTACTCTAGACCCTTCACTTCATATTTTTTTAGCGTTTTGCTACTCACTCCCTCTCCTTTCGCCTTCCATTCTCTCTCGGTCTTCTTGTCAGATTTCATATTTCGATAAGCTCTCCCATTATTACGAGCAATATATTTTTTGCATTTGAAAATTATTACGGAATTCGTCTCATTCGATCTTATAAATATTTTTTTCTTATCTGTGCCATGCACAGACATGACCATAATAATGCAAAATAGTTTAATTGAGTATTCACAATTTTAGCATATCAAATGAAAATCGCACCCAAGTCCAAAAAAAAAACATTTTGAACAAACAATGCTTTACCTGCCGATATTCTTGCTTCGAGCACAGTCGGTATTTTATTATTTATTTTTAAAAAAGCAGAATAATTATTGTTACATCAGAGGTTACGATATGTTTTATGATGATTAAAATCGCATCTCTCTCCCAAACTCCGAATTAAATGTGATGCACGCTTTCGTTGCAATTCATTCAGACTGTTTGTAAGATTTTGTAGGGAAAGTGGTAAAGGGATGTCAAAAATCGTTTAGTGAACAGGTACAAAATGCACCGACTCAAATCTTTCAAAGTAATTTATAGCTTAATTGTTAGTAAATCTGGTCATTTCATAATATATCACTGAATGATCTCAGGTATGGTATGTAAAAATATCTTAAGTGAAACTCGCCCCTTGCATATTCGCAAAACAAATAGTTTTACCTTTGAGAATCCTTTAGCGGCTCCACATTATTTGCGACTTTTTAAATCGATACAATAATTTTATTGTTATTATTGGCTATCGGCAATCAATATTTTTCTTCGTTTTTGATCGACATGACTTTAATTTTTGAAACCGAATGAAAATGAAAGGAGTAACTTCGTTTGAAACAAATTTTCCGAACAAAAGTTGAGCTCTCTGTTCTCTGCTCTTTCCACTGACATCTGTGTCCGTGGATTGTTGAATGTAATAATGTGAGGTTATTGTGTTTAAAAAAATGAGTAAATTGGTGAAACGAAAGTGTGTGCTCCTATTTAATTTTAATATTGGTCTTTGCGTCATCCCTCCATTATACCGTTTTGACAGTCTTCACCATCAACAAAGGTTTCAAAAATCGCACATGTCATATAATTGCAAGGAAAGTAATATGGAGCAACGCACCACCAAAAAAATACATATATGCACTCCGAATATTACGCGTCATTAGATTGAATGAGTTGATCGTTTTTGGTAAGTCACGAAGTGGAATGTCATGTAATGTATATTTTAGGAATTTTGAATAAAAGCGTTTTATTATATAACTTTTGCTATTTTCTTGATTGAGTATTCAATTGAAGGGGAGAAAAATTAAATTTTTTAAATGAACCATTGTGCATTATGATGCATCAGAAATGGGGATGGCGACGGTGTGACATGGTTGGTGGTAGTGCTGGCTTGGCTGCTGCTGGTGGGAGATTGAATAATTTTTTCATTATTATCGTGATTTTACATTTTAACCCATTTTTGGAGCCTTTGTGATAGTTATGTCATCTCACAAAAAAAGTAACAAGTTGGTCCTAAAAGGATTGCGGACTTTGTGCATCTTGGTGCTAGGCTCATGGCTCATAAAATGAGCAGATCCCGAGAAATTTTCCATTGATTACTTCATCCTCATATACAAATAGCTATATACTGTATTTAATTGAATATAAAATTATTAGATTGACATAAAAGTTTCCCCCTTCACCTTTCAATCCATTTCTTGAGCTCTTTCAAAAGATGAACGCTTGTTAATGATTTGGAATATCAATTTTCCCAATTGAATATATTGACTACATTTTAGATAAAAAGACAGACACGAAGGTACACACTAGAGGAATGGTTTGTTAATCTACTTGGCAGCCACCCATCATTGATCATTGAGCTTAACAAATTTTGTTGTGATTTTATATTAGGATATAAAATTTATGATACATGTCGTCCTCTTTTCATCGCTAATAATCATAATCACTGTATCTGCCTTTGAGATTGATCCTAATCACTAATCACGTATGCATGAAGTACTCCTCCTCAGAGATTCTCATCAAAACTCATTTTTACCCAACAGCAAACAGAGTTTTTCCATTCTATAAAGTACTTCTGCATTCACTCATGCCTATTTTAATGTGTATCGTTCCTTGTATATAGGTAACCTTTATAATCATAAAGAACTTGCCAATTAATTAAGCTATTTAATGATTTTTGATGAGTCTCTGACAAAACCAATTGCTCATAATACTGTACAGCGTTCCTTTTCATCAGAGAACTTCTCCCATCGTCAAAAAACTGTGCATCAAAATTTCCCATTTTTTTTCTCTTATTAAATCATAAACAAGGTCGTGAAATGATGATTTTGATAAAACCAGCGGTGTACTATTTTTTTATGATGATGCTACCAATTAACATTTTTTATTCCTTCGCATATTCAACATAATATATTTTTGTCCTCTCTGCAAAATGACAGGCTAGGAAAAATAGCGCCATCTCGATTTTCATACTTCCCATCTTCATCATTCTCCGCTCTAATTGATTGATTTGTTTATTGAACATTGAACTTTTACTTTTCACAAAGTGCATTATCATCAGTGTGTAATCATCCCATATAAGTAGTAATTATCGCCCACTTCATTTTTATTTCTTTTGTTGCCTACCTCATCATTAAAAATCCTTTTCCTTTGACATTCACCTTCACAAAAATATATTTTGCAAATTAAATGATGGGCATTAATATTGATTGGATTAAAGGATTAAGAGAGCAATTAGAGCAGAAGCAAATGACATGACTGCCGAATTCAGCTAAAAAAGAGCCTTGCTCATCACTTGTCAAATGTCACATTTTTTTAGAACATGTCAATAATCAATTTGAACCGCTTTTCCTTCTCAGACCAAAAAAATATTTTTTTTGTGACGAATTGTCAGTTTAGTTTTGGCTGGCTCATGAAAAACGGCAGCATTTTAGAGTAGGTCACTCTAAGGCTTCAGGGAAGGTTCAACTAGTTGGGCAGCAGACGTCACGTTCAAAATGCAAGTTCAAATTTTTGGCTGATGACTTTATGAAATTGAGAATTGAAATGTTCAATGACAATAAAATTATAGGATTCTTTTATTGCAGTCATGTGCATTAGCAATTATAGATGCACGAGGAAAAATTTCTACTACCCTTTTTATTGCAGTTTAATGATGAGTAAATTTCGAGCGTTTACACAATAAAAGCAAGAATGTACACAGATTTGCAAGTTGAATGTTTTTTATCTTAAAAAATACAGTGATCTGAGATGTTAATATTTCATTTTCATAATTTTAATGAGGTTTATTGCAATGCATGCATTGTGCATGGTCAAACGTCAGTTTAATGGTATTTATAGGAGTTTTTTTGTGGAATGATGATTGGTAGGGAATGTGAGCTTTTTGCCTGCTGGTAAAAGCTCGAAAAATAATTCAGAGCAAAGACGTGACTGCACTCAAAATTACATACTGTGAGTTCATGTAAAAGCTGCCGTTTTTTGAAAATAACCAAAAACATTGGAAAATGCAACAAATCAAGTAAGTTTTAGAACTGCCATGAATTTTGCCAATGACAATGATGCAGTTGTTGGAAAACTGAAAATAAGACGCGTTTTGGCGTTTTCTATCTCGTTTACTCTCATAATACATTATATAGCTTTAAGTTGCGTTTCAATAAATAAATAATTTATCCAATATATAGTTTTATTATTTTTGTGCATTATTGCTGATTGCTCACGGACAAACTAATTTGCAGAAACTGAAAAAAGTAGCAAGATCACGTAGCATTGAAATTAAAAGCGAGAATGACAAAAACAATAGATCTAGTGTGTTATATGAGTAGAAAATTGAAAGTGCTTGCATAATTGTGTGTGTATTTGCATTATAAACAGGAGCATTGATACCTGGATGAGAAGTTTTGAGTTGAACTATTGTACATGTTTTTCACAAATGAATTTTTTTTTTATATGAATTTTATTCAAATGAAAATTATAAACTCAATTGCAATACTTTGAGACCATCCCCATTTTGACCGTTTTTGAAGGTTCTAACATATATCTTTTTTAAAT
>JAQIXX010004396.1:0-16386 GCA_034700605.1 Willowsia nigromaculata
ATTTATTTAATCACATGTTTATTATACTACTACATGTTGTAAAAAGTTAGTTTGCATGTTTTTCAAATAAAGTGATTAAAAGTACCCATCATCACACAAGTCTATATTCTGTACAGAACAATAGGCATCACAATCATCCCATTCCTTGTTAAAATCTATTCCATTTTATTAAGCGTCAATAAAGTGAAAGTCAACTTGTGAGCCAGTATGAACTACAGTGAAAAACTGCGATGACCTAACTTGCTGCATGTTATCATAAGCTCCCTATTTTTCGACTTATTAGCTACTTGTGTGGCAACTGCTTAAATACAACGAGAGGATAAAGAGTGTTCTAGCGTGGTTTCAAGTTGTACTCCAAAACGAGTCATGCCATGCGGCATGCCAAAAATGGGAATAATGTTCAGTTCATCTGCATAATATAAAAAGGAAAATCATATCTGCCTTATGTTACGCCATTTCATATGTTTTGGTGATTGTGAAAGACAAGCCCCTTATGTACTAAGAGTAGTTGTTTCCCATCAAAACCAGCGAAGCTCATTGAATTTGGCACAATGAACAAAGAGGAATTAAAGAAGGGCAGAGATGAAAATTAGAAGAAAATGGAATAATTTCCAGGGTCGTGTTTTGTTTCTCTTGTCTATATTTTCCGTTCTATATTACATGGTCGTGTGAAATGAACAAATGAGTCGACAGATGTAAATAGGATTTCGTGTTGGTTTTGTGTAATTCAACCAGGGCAGAAGACAAACAGGATGAAAGTACTACAAGTCCCTTTCGTGCTTGTTTGTGAGTTGAGCATTCAACTAAATAAGCGCAGTACAACAGCATTGGCTCGGCAATGTCCTTTGGTTTAATCAAACAACCTGTGTTTATGCTTATCTAGTAAAGGAATATAGACATACGTGCAGCTAGTACATCTATACGGGATAGTACCAATTGAGGTACTCATTTATCTCCGTTCGCACCCTCTCTAACCAACCAACCATACAATATGAATGTAAATGCATCGAGCAGAAACATATTCTAGTCGGGCAGCTTATCCACTGCATTGAAACTTTTTATTGTTCACATTCGATTCGCCTGCACAATACTCTTTGCTGGCTAGTAAGCAGCAAATTGTCATTAGTTAACGGAAATTAGTGCTGGGATTCAACGGAGTCATTTACTTTTACTCTATGGTGCTTTCACGGCATATTGGAACTTGAAACAAAACCGAGCTTTTCTCCTCAGTTGTTCCACTCCTGTCCTGTCGAAAGTAACGTTATGCATGTGTCCCATGGTTCTTTTCTTTATTACCAAACACCACACACCAACATTATCGGTACCTCTTCTCTGCTCTATGACCATTTATATTACAGAAATCTAGGTCAGATTCCTTGGTATTGGATTCCCCTTCGCCTGCTTTTGACATCGAGTAAACTAATGGCAAAAGACGACAAGAAAGTATAATCCCCTTTCTTTACTCCCTTCAAAATTAGAGGAGGGACTGAACCATACTTTTTAGATGACTCTACTAGAAAGCCAGGACATAATAAGTTTGGCATTTTATTGGGAATTCTAGGATTAAATTATACTTGGGTCCGCAACGTTTATTATGCTCCGCCCGTGTGCAGTAGAAGTAAAACATGATCAACGGATTGTACAAATTCTTTCAAGAGGGCAAAAACAGACAAAAGACCATTAACGTGTTGTTTCAAAAGCTTAGACAAATGTGTAGAAAAACTATAATCTTTACTTATGCTAGTTAACAAAGTGTCAAACTGTCAACCGCAAATTTAGAGAACAGCATCAGACATTCTGGTGGTACACTGTTCAAGATTTGGCTTATAAATTGTAAATTGTAGATAGATTGGAAAGTAGAGTTTTCAGGTTTATTCTTTCATTATATACTTTTACGCAATACTCCAACTCTAAAGTGAACATCTAACTGTTCTTTTCACATTTAGAATTGTAGTAAGTAAAATTTTGTACTCTACACAAAGTCAGAACTCATTAGGTTTCTTAAAAATTTATACTCAGGATCGTTTATCATGAATATATAGATTGCCATTAGCTGTGTGTACTTTAATTTAACCAATCGAACATGGAAGGAGGAGATATGGTTCAATTTGATTTTGATCATCATTGACAGCAAGGCAAAGTCAACTTGACTAAACACTTTTGGTAAATTGCATTCTGACTGAGCTGTAGTGAGACAGGACATATCAGGTTTGGAATGAGGGCTTGAATAAAGAAGCAAGGCAAGCCTGCCTGTATATCTATGTAGTTGTTTTCTGCTGTCGCCCTGATTGTAAATTAGTTTTTCACACAATACGTTACGAGAGTCAAAAGATCTCAAGACACTACCGACAGCGAAGAAACTCTTCTGTTCTTGAGATCACTAGCGACTAGCCCGCCTTACAAGCTGAGATGTCGTCCTTTCTCCAAGAAATCTTTCTGGTGTGCTTTAAAAGGAATGCAATTTTGATGTGAGTAATTAAAATGTCTGGAATGGGGAAGTGATATATTGCTCATGCCAAACCTAGTCAGGGAACTATTAAACGAAAATCTTGTGATGATAATGATGATGATGGAAGGTAATGGTAGAATTAGTTTTTAGGATAATACAACGATTACAATAATTACATGCTGCACGAACAGAACAAGATGACAAAGAGGTAGAAGATCAGTCTTTACACCTCATCAGTTCCATTCGAGAAAGTTGAAAGTTTCTCAAATATTCATTGAGAAGGACGGGAGGGATAGAGAAAGAATAAAATCGTCTATTCATAAAACTGCTTTTGCCTCGCCTTCAGAGTCAGGCCGAATGAATGAAAGCTTTGTTGATAGCTTTGCTTTTGTCAACATGACACTAAAAATTACGGGCACTGTTGTTTCCTTCCTTCCTTATTCAGCTCTCCTGCTTTCACCTTCAATGTGAAAAGAAAACCCACAGGTTTTATTGTACGACGAAAGCTGAGAAATCTAACGAAAGAAGTTTTATGGAAGAGGGAAAGTCTGTAATATATGTATGGAATAATCACATATTGAGCAAATATATATATTATCCTCAACTTTCTCACACTTAAAATGTCCCTCGTCTACTCGTTTCACTCACTATCATCACCTTCCATGCCACAACAGAATGGCTTCAGCTTCCTTTTCTTGTTTTTTTTCATAAAGCAGTCATCACAACTCGTTTCATCTTACTGACGATCTATTCTCCTCTATTTATAATGTATTCAGACAATGTTTTTAGTGTGCAAACAAGTTTAAAGACTGCTCTTTTCATGCATGTCAACAAAAGTTCACCTTTTAAAGTGACACTGTTTTTCGGGAAAAAAGTTTTATGCTATGTGTAGAGACACGAGATAAATGCGTAGTGACCTTTAAATAAAATGCAGGCAGGGTTAGAGACACAAGAGACAAAAGGCTGACATGACATGCCTATGGTATATACGATAACAACAATAACTCTTTTTTACACGAATATTATGTTTATGCGGATACATGTCTTAAATACATGAATGACTGATGACAAGGTGCCCTTTTCAGTGATATGAAACTTGTTTCGTTCCAGTATGGAATGTATGTAAGCCTTTTGAATTATGCTTGGGTAATAAAAACCCTTTGATACCTTTGCAAAAAAACAAGCAAAAATAAAAAATTTTAACCACTTTTCAACTTTCTCCAAGTACATTCAGACATTATTTTTTCCACTTTGCCGTTAATACAGTGCGCTCAGAAGTATTAAATTATGTAGTTTTTTTGTTTTTGAGAAGGAAGTAATAAATGCATGCGAGAGTGTGTGTGCGTATGTTGTATAACACGTGTGATTCGTAGACATGCGATACGTTGAGTTTGTCAAGAAATATATGGAGGCTGAAGACTAGCAGTTCAAGTTTGGGTGGTGCAATTGATGTACGGCAGTCTTTAGGAAAATGGAAAAACTTTTTTACGCCTATTGCTTCCCCTTTTGTCCTTTTCTCACTTAAGTGTCCAGTATATTCGTGATTTTTAGTAAAGAACAAAAAAGACGACGACAACGAAGGAAATGGAAAAAGTTTGAAGATTCGATATGGTGTGCTTTGATGATCATGATCTATGTTTTTTGTAATGAATGGGGTACATAAAAACTTGCACATACCTATGCATAGTACACATTTGCATGCATTCGAACGAACATATGCACACATTCCACAAGACGACATAATATTTCATATAGCTAGTATATAGAAGAAAATTGCTTTTGAGATACAAAAATGGAAATAGTGTTAGTGTATACTTGGCGTGGGACACAGAAGCACATGCATCTGTGGAACGTATGTAGCATTTTGTACTAAAAGTCTGAATTTTAATTAATTTACACTTCGTTCGATGTAGGAAAAACCAAAAAATTACAGAAAAACTTTATTTCATTAGTCAAAAAGGTGATAACTTCTCACTTCTCACCAATAGATTTTGGTGTATAATACTAAGATTTAAATTACTGAAATGCAAACATTTAACATAAAAGTAGAATAGGATAATATTGTGTTAGTAAAGAATTTTTGCTATATGTAATATGAAGGTTTTTAGAGATATGAACTACATTATAACGCAACACTGGTTCGCTTACGTTACGTACTTTGCGAACTCTGCGTATGCTTGCTTACTATTTTTTAATCAATTTAAATAATATGGCCAATGGTAGATTGTTGCATATGAAAGGAAGTATAAAGTTGTATAACGTTGGACTAAACTCGGATCCAAATAGATTTCAAGTATTTTGTTTGAAATTGTAAGTGTGAATGGTTCATTTGAGTACTAGTTATGTATGTGTGTTGATAAAAGAAAATAACCTTCTTGACGTCTACTACGTGTATGAATTTCTAACAATGTATCAAGAAAAAGAGTGCACCAATGATAAATCTGGTATCAGCATCACCATTCACATAACATGTTAATAGCCACCAATATTGACAAAGCGACTCTTTTCCATTTTCTGCATAGACTTTGAAGGGAAAAATTGATAGACTTTTTCATGCACAAAGAATATACAATAAAATTTTGGAAATATGATATTTCATATGTTGAACCTCAATATACTACGTAGAGTATACTGTTTACTAAAATATTATTAATTAATAATAGATAAAACAAAATTTCAAAGTTACACATCAACAATCAACAGTTTATAAGTATAAATTGACAGTAAAAAAGCGCAATGCGGTAAAGTAAACAGAATTTGTTTAGACATGGTTATATAGCCTAATGTTTTTTTTATATTTTATCTCACAGGTAGGTTACTAGTAGTCTAGACTGTCTTACATTGCGGTAGGAATAAGGACATTAGAAAAGCATATAGAATTCTGCAGAAGTGATACCCTGAAAGGCTGCAAATCGTTTCAGTGAAGTAATTTTGGTCACATCCACACAATGCAACCACATGCAACATACACAGCTAAATATTTTCGCATGCATGCAAACAAAAGTCACAAATATTTTATCTATGACTTTTTTCTTGCTGTTTAGTGTGAATATTGCAGTGGCATTCTATAATTTTTATGGAAATATATACGTCATATAAGAATAAACTGACATCAAGAAAAGACATTAAGCATGTAAAATGCACACAAGGTTGATAGTTTCTTCATATTGGGAGGTAAAATGACGTATTTTTGCATAGGTATATACTTGCCGTGCAATATGGCATGAAGTGTGCAGCGTGAAAATGTAGAAATGCTATAAAATAAATATAAGATTAACGAAAAAGAGGAAAAGTGGCATGGTTTGTAGCAATAACGGGAGCAGTCAGCAGTCCATCACATTCAATGTCACTCATGTTGTCACTATTACTGCTCTGTTTCCATCTTGAATCTTGAAGAAATAAATTGAGCGCAATGGTAAGATATGAATGAAGGTATGTATGTGTTTTTGAATGTTCCTGTGGTTTAAGCGGAATGAATATGTTCTTTATAAATGCGTATGCTCGAGTTTGGGTTCGCTATCCAACATTTTGCAGAAATATATTTTGAAACTTCCTGGCAGTTGGCACATTGCATAATATTGCATATATCCACCGGTTAGGTTTTGTAGTTCATTGCTTGCTCTAGACACAGCTTTTGGTTTGTCACAATTGCACTAACCACGTTACAGAGCAATAAAATCCTCGTCACCCTCAGCATGAAGTCATTTTTTATTTCACACTAGTGTGGCTGATGGCTTTGAACTTGAAGGTCACTTCAACATACCTACATTAAAGTTTTTATGATGTTGCTATTTTTGTTTTGGTACGCAATTTGTGCTAGCTTGCAAGCGAAATACAAAATTTACATGAAAGACAAGTGCATTTTCCTGATTTTCCTAGATTTAAAGGCTCAATAAATTGTAATTTAGTTTACAATTTCCACAGACCATTAATTACGTCAGGTATTATTAAAGCGTAGGTTCATGAAGGCATATTTTATTTTTGTGCACTTTCCGTTTTCTAAAAGTTATTATTACTTTGATTTACCGGGTCAAGGTAATTGTTAGAGGGATTTTTAGAGGGAGCAATGGTTGACTTGATTTTTAATAGCGTGCATTTAGCTATTTTATTTTCTCATTTTAATTAACATCTTGAAGTTCGAGACTTTAAATTAAAATACTCAATGCGAATTCATGAAATGGGATTTTTGGAGCATTTTGTCATTTGCGGAGACTTAATCATCTGTTAAGCTTTTGAATGGCTTCTCATTACACAGGCAATTCAAGTTTATCCGGTGTAATCTCTCAAACCACAGATAAAAAGCGAAGTGGTCTTTTGTCATCTTCTGCGGCACTGAGGCTGAAATAGACATTCACCTCAAGTGCACCAACCACCGAGCAGAGAAGAGTAAAGTAGGCTCAAACTCAACAAGAAACTTTTTGCATCCTCTGCTCCCACTTAAGCGCTTTCATGTGTTTTATACGTGGGTATCTTCATCTCTCCCTCTTTCTCCCAAAATCCTCTCACACACATTCACCTAATAAAAGCTCCTTTGTTCATATGTAGCTCAGAGGAAAACTTAAGGCGATTGGATAATATATTTCGAAGCAATAATACTGTAACAAGCTGTCACATTCAGTTTTCATCTTATTGTCACGTTACATTTTATACCATTACCATTCGAATTGGATGCTACAGCAGTAGTAATAATAGTCGTTTGCAGCACTTGGGCTAATTTGTTTTGTAAAATCTACTGTTGGAAGCGGAGAAGGAGGAGCATTTTAAAAAGAGAATGTCGTTTTTTACCCACTCTTCATCGTGTAATCCTCTTTTATGCAACACGTATTCTTAAATATATGATTGCTCCCAAAGGACAGGTTTTTCTTCAAAAGTTGAACAAAGTTTGTGAAGAGGGATTCTTAAGTAAATTGTCAGCTTTCACCATTGCAAACTCTCTGGAATCATCTAGTGTAGTTCATGTAGTTATTATTCTAAGGAGTAAAGACCGCTTTCTTTTTAGTATCACAGCATAGCAATGAGCGACTTACGACTTTAGCGTAAGCATATAACATAAGCGTTTTTACAACATTCAGAGATCAGAATGGCCACTTTTGAAATGCATTAGCCTACCTGTACTATGACCTATAAAATGTTGATTTAAAATCGAAATGGTAAAAAATTTCTAAAAATGTCTGTATGTATCGAAAATCCAAAAGTGATGCATATTGCCCCAAACGTACATTTATGAATAACCCGAATAACCTAAGATTGTATATAATGTACTGCTACTACTGCTGCTTGAATTTCGAATCACCAAAGCAAAGCAAAGACTTTTTATGACGTCTGTAGGATTTCTGAATACGATTCTCATGTAATTTTATTTATGTTTTAAGTGTACCCAACTAACTCAGCCCATATTTCTACAGTAGCAGTATTGTGGAAAAAATGAAGAGATTTTTGCATCGTTGCAGACGTTTTCATATGTTTACAACATATGTCTCTAATCCGTCTCCCATTTTGTTATGACAAGTAAAAGCTTTATATTTTGAGCTGAAATCCCAGTTAGAACTTCAAGGGATTTAAAATGACCTTTCAGATTTGGCATGGCTTATAATGAGTAAAATATTCAGTTATAGTAAACATACATGCATGAGATTTGTGAAAACATGTAAACGCTGAGAGGTTCCCTGTCTGGTTATAACATACATATTAGGATGAAAATGCTTATAACTTATAACCTTCAAGTTACGCTGTTTCAAAATTCAACTGTACATGCTTTGTATTTTTGCTATGATCCTCTTACGTGTTTGTATCGTGAAATTTATAGCATTTTCTTGGTAATAATCACAATTTGTGTGTGCTGTTTTTTGGAGTCATTCATGCGGCAGTGTATCAAGACAATAATGGAAAATGTTTCGTGTTATAACTTTATAGTCGGATGTTGGTTGAGATTCCTCTTTTCTTACTCAATCTAACCAAACACTCCAAACCCGTCACTTCCAATAAGATTATAATTTGAGCGGTGATTGTAAGTGGGCACATATGAATTGAAGCAGTTTTAAAATTATAAAAGATATTCATCTAGTGCACATATGGGTCCCATCCTATTTCATAATATAGGCCATGTGGCTTTCTATCCGGAATAAAGAGTAAGTAATGTTCTCTTGTTGTTGTGCATATGCAGCTATAGAGAAAGCAAGTGGTTTCTTATGTGAGCTGACTTAGAAAGTAGCATTTGATGATATTTCAGTCAGCTACGAGCCGGATCTTCCTCCTTTTTTACCTTCTCCTCCTCTTCTTGCTCTTCCTTTCTTTACGGCTTCCACTGTTCCATCTTGTTGAAATTCTCTTCGTCTGTTTAGGGATAAGAAATAAATGCACATATACCCCAAAGAGAAAAAATGTATACGGAGAAAACGCCTTTGGTATTTCTCACCACCCAAAAGTTGTGGAATAACTGCAATATATACTGAAAATGTCTATGTACAATTTAATAGGGTAATATCCAACATTTCGTCTACTCTTCTTGTCTGGTATCAGTTTGATGAGACGCTAGCCTTAGGGGACATGGTTTTATGCTTTCGTATTATATGTAACGGGCGAATGGGGACTTTTCATATTTAGGTTGACTTCGTGCATTAAACTCATCATCTCACAAGTAGAAATGTACATTACATGTCTTATAAAACAAGCAATCTTACTTCACACTGAAAAGCAGAATTCTAGCTCAATTCATTGGCAAAATCCGAGAGGAATCTCTGAAGGATCAACAAAGTAGCATTGAGACAGCTTTGCCCTCCATACTTGCATTTTTTTCTTGCTGGAGGGCTTTCACCATTGGATTTTTTTTATTCTTCGGCCGTCCCGGGAACGTTACACGAAGAAGATTCGTAGAGATACACCGCATACAAATTATAGATATCTTATCTTTGGTAGGTATACATACATCAGATACATTTTTTGGCGGTATCCGCTTTCTCTCATCCCCTTTACAAGATCATCACACGAACCAAACTGGGTCAGAATGGTGATGGAGAACAAGATGCACTTTAGATTCTAGCCCAAGGAAAGTAATATTGCCATTGACATTTCGGATAACATTTTGCTTCAAACATTCATTGATCATTTGGAGATGTTATCCGTTGAATACTTCATAAGAAGGGCGAATGAAGGAAAATAAACTCAGGAAAACAGGCCGTTCAGCATTCTGAAGCAAAGAAATACATACTACACATATTAATCTTTTGAAAATGCTAATTAACTTTTAACTTATGTTGCACGTGTGAAGCGTATTGGATAAATGATTAAGAGTTTATTGACCTGATTTTACTTGATGGCAATGGTAAATAAACAAAAACATGTTGGCCGTTACTGGGAAAGTGTCGTAAAAAAAGGGAAGAACAAATTCGTTCTTTACTACTCTCCTTCTGCTGTTGACTCTCTAGATTCTAAATACACTCTAGTTTCTCTAGTCTGGCAGTAAATTCTCATGAAGTTGATAACATATAGTTAGTTAGCTTTCGATATTTTGTCACAAGCTCACAAGCAAAAGCAATTCCATGGCCATGCTCCTAGCAGTGGCCCAAATCTATTTGTATAGAAAATGGGAACGTGTTTATGTACAAGACCTGACTTAATTGCTACTTGTTTATTCTTTGCAGGTGTGAAGAGCGAGGATTGTCCCGAAAGTATATCATTGAATGTGTCAAAGCATCACTACAGAGGTTGCAGCTCGACTACATTGATGTAGTAATCATCCACCGTGCGGATTCAACGTGCCCTATGGAAGGTAACGTCATAAACTTGCAAGAAAAGAATTGGATATGAGATTATGATAGAAAAAACTCAAGGCACACAGGAAACGGAACAATATTTATGTAACTTTTTTTTATTATATATTACCATTCTACGTGTGATGCATGGAACATCAAATTGTTTATGGATCCAGTTACAGGCATATGGCAAACAGGAAAATAGGCTCAATAGGGAAAAAATCCTGGAAGTATCTAGAAGGTCTTTGTAGGAATGAAAGTGTATGGCCTGGCTACTTGTCCAAAAAAGAAGGAAAGCAATTCATGGCGTAATCGACTTATGAAATAACATATTACTCTATTGGGTATACACAATTACGTTCATATTTACCACCATCCTGCCAGATTAGAACTATAACTTGTGAGAATTTTTATATCACTCCTGAATATAATACGTAGCGAAAATAATGGTAGAGCAAGGGCTAGGGCTGCCACACGGGCAATAAGAAGAACAGTAACATTTTTCCTCTCAAGAAATATGTATGGCTGAATGTAATTTGTAGAACAAAAGAATCTCCCACCACATACCAAGCAACGTTCACTACCTCCAGAGCATTTATCATTTTTGGCTATATTGTCCTCTGCTCCTGTCCTGTAAAAAGAAACCAATCATTTTTTTACATAGCTTAGTTCTCATCCAACTAGTATACAAAGACACAAGAAAGAAAAGGGACAAAGGAGTAGGAGTTAAAAGGTGAAAGTGAAAGAGTGAAAAAGTATACGTGGTAGATGGATATGCGACGCTCTCGAGGATATCTTCTTCTTAAGTGCTTGTCGTTTCTGGTTCCATGCTTCCTTACAAAAGAAATACCGACTGACCCCCGGCTGACATGAAGAGACACCTTTTTTAAAAATTCATGTTATTATGACTATCTCATTACGACAAGGATATAGTAGCATTGTGTAGAAAAGAGAAAGGTGAAACACTAGGGCATGTGCTTTTGGGTAGGATAGGTAGTGGTCACACAGGGAACAGTTGGTTATGCAACCGTCCTACTCACAACTTTTTCATTTTACTGGTGCCATTGATGAGACTTGTGACTACTGCTCATTTATTTAATGTTTTGCGTTGAATCATTATACCTTTGTACTTTAAGTTTTATACAGAGTGTATGTATTGTATATAGAGTATGTACATACCTATGACCTACACAGCGGTGTAGTTATCATTCGCGAGGACACATTTGGCCGAGCTGCTATTTCTCACGTGAGAGCCCAGGGAGTAATTTTTTCTACAAATGTGTTTTACCTGCGTTGGCGATGTGTCATCTATAAAAAAGAGTACCAGAACTAGATGTTTAGAAGTGGTCTCAAATATTTCCTCAGAATGCCCCATCACCAACACCAAGAGCAAACCAAACAATTTAACAATTTAGACTAAATTACAAACGATTCTAGTTGGGCACTCACAGAGTCACAAAGGTGCACTAGCGCGATAACCATGAGAAATAATGTGACCAGTAAGAGAATAGAGAAAGTGCTGTTTTCATTTTGTATTCGCATTCTTATCCATGTGTGACGAAGCTGCTATTGTTAAAGGAGCAGGCCAAGCGAATAGAATTGCAAATGTTGTCAAATTCTATTTATACCAGCTTTAATGAACTGTATAATTTAATTTTTCATGAAGATAAAGCAAGACATTCATTAATATGAAAATAGTTTAATGCATGGACGAATATCTAGTTTCATCTTTTACTTTTCTCCGACTTTATACAAATAGATTTTGGAGGCATTACTTTAGATACATTCATGTAGCATTTCAAAGTTAAGTAAATTACCAAAGTTTTTATACCAGATGTAACGGACGAAACGTAGCATGCCATTTTATACTGCAAATGTTTGAGTATTCATGTGAAACATTTTAAATGAGTCTCATCCTGTTTTATTTTGAAGTCTAACTTTCCGTCTAATTTAATGTTTTTCCAAGAAATTGTTCGAGCCATGACACAAGTGATAACAACGGGAATGGCCATGTATTGGGGAACGTCCAAATGGACCCCAGTTGACATCATGGAAGCCTACTCTAATTGTCGCCAGTTTAACTGCATAACGCCCATTACCGAACAGGCTGAGTACCACTTTTTCTGTAGAGACAAACCTGAGCTGTATATGCAGGAGCTTTACAATAAAATCGGTTTGTAAAATACCCGTCAATTTTAATGTAACAACATGGAATGGAATTCATAATATGGTTGATGTGGAATTTTGTTTAAATTATTATACATGTTAATTCTCTTGTGCTTGAAATATTCAGCAATGCAGATTTTTACTTTAGTCTTTCTTTCCTAAAAATGTTCACAGGTGTTGGTTTAATGACATGGTCTCCCCTTACAATGAGCTTCTATAAAGCTTTAGGAAAGAATACAGAAGATTCTCTTGCCTTAGCGTTTCGGTCCTCGATGAAGGTTCGTGAAAATCTTTCTTATAAACTTTTATTTTTCAAAATATTTTCCAACCTTTATACCTAACATGATTATTTTATCTGGTAGCAAAAATGTTTATGCGCATAAACGCTTTGTGATCTCAAAATTACTAATCAAATCTATTTTAGCCTCAGTATTTTATTGGGTGTTACCGGTTCATATTGAAATTTCAATGCTGTACAATTCAATGCTACCATAAATTTTTGCAGGGTTGCATTTATAGTAATAACACCGCCCTTTGAACAAGCTCATTTCATTAACTAGTAACAATCGATCAGACTTTGATCCAAAATTGTAAGAAAATCTGATAATCAAATCACAAAAACGACTTAAGATTATCAAAAGACCATTAATCTGAGATACTTACTTACAACTTACATCACATCGCTACAGGGTTTGATTTTGATCAGTGAGCTAATTTTGCATACTATATAAAAATTTTCTCCTTACTCTTTTAGAAACATTGGTTTATACAACAGATCAGTTTTTTAAGAAGAAAATTGGTTTTCTTTCAGCTTTTAAAGCATTTTTTTGTTTTAAAAATGTACTTAAAGTAGGCAGTGCATTGAAATCATCATGTAACATTTGTTTAAGGCTTAACCAAAAGTTATGCGCGCATTTTCTACTCTTTTGTAGTTTATCTAAGCTTTCTTCATAAAAAAGGCAACTTATCAAAACCTTAAATAGCTTCTTTTTTTTTGAAAATTAAAACGAGCAAGAAAATGTAAGAATAGTAAATTAATGTTTTTGTAAATTGCAAATCATCAATTTTTTCAATGTAGACATAAAATGCTCGAAAACACTTGCTCAAGTGTCACGAGTGATTAATTTGGTACATTCATTTTGTCTTTAATGTGATGCAAAGAAGATGTATTATAATATATGTGCTCATTGTATGTATGCCTTTTTACTTATCTCGTAAAAAATGTTAAAAATTACCATTTCTTAAGTTCCGCTTCACTTTCACCATCTCAATGTTTGTTATGTGAAATGTGATATAAAATATTAGCAAAAATTGTGTCGCTGTCTTTGTCCGCGCTATTATGTAAAATGTAAATGAATATTATATTCTTCTCTTCTGCTCAAGTCGCATCTGCATCTGAGGGATAGAGACCATAAAAACATTTTCTCCTTTTCATCGTTCATATTACTCGTATTTTCATAGAACAATAAAAAGGCTATTCGGTTGCTTGCAATGGGCATTTTGCTTCTGTTGTATTTTGCATTACAAACTCATAAACTCGTGAAAATGGAGTAGGCTTTCAATTTTTATGTCATATCAAATAGCACCAAAACACTGGTCTGGGATGAAATGAAATGCACATTACTTTTTGCGTGTTTGACAAAAAATACATATCTAAAGCAGAGGATAGAATGATATTTTCTGGCTACTGTGCCAAGGGCTTATCGTTTGTTTTGATTTAATGTTATTTCAATGATTGCGTTTATACATCCACACAAAGAATCATAAAGGTTTATTGCTTGCAATATTTTTATTATCTTTTTTTAGTTTTGTCCTGAGAGAAACCAGGCAAAGCACAATATATACCAGTATTTACAGGGTTTGATTTATTTTATTTACAGAAAAAGTACTCTTCCTCATACAGTTGGAATGAAGACGAAATGCAGCCAGGGAAAGAGGTGAGAAATATGTATAAAAACGAAGAGAAAGTAAAAAAAAATCTCTTGTTATCTCACATAATGCGCTAACAGAAACCAATAATGGCTACAAGTAGGTATTATGATGGATTACGAAAAAATCAAAGTTGATTTTCGATTCTCAATATAAATTCCACGAAGCCAAGTGAGGTAGAACACAGCCATATTATATGATTTAGGGTTACACCAAATAATGTGCTAAACATTACTAGATCACTGCATTAGAACCCGCATCAAAAAACTTAGGAGAAAGTACCAAATAGAGTTGTTAGTTTTAATTGTTAATGAAGGCATGCGTTTAGTAGGGAAAGTTGTAATTACACACACCTGCTTGTTCACTTGAAATTAAAGCAATTTCTTTCCTCACCACCTCCACCATATTATTATTATACCAATTTTCATACTTTTATCAGCAAATCAGAAATCATGAATGTAATTTTGTTAGACATTATATGGTCTGGTACATGGAACGAGGCAGAACAGGACGCAAATATTTTTATTACCACAGCTCTCGTAAAAAAAGAACCGAGCATACAGTAAAATAAGATAAAAAAAGAGAGCCGAGTCGCAAATAATGTTCGCTTTTTACGTGACATAGCGGAAATTACATTCCTAGAAAAGGATCTAATTTTTCCCGTTACATATCCTATCCTTTCCACTAGATACTACATTCACCTTACTAAAATACCATAGCGTGTCACTTGACAGGGAACGAAATTGCATCATGATTGTACACCAATGTTGTAGTCATTTAACGAGAACAAATCTATTCATACAAAAGTGACCATGCAATCTGCCAGTGCCACTTTCCCTGAATGAAAGGTAGAAACTCGTTTTGTGCAGTGTACTACCCATGTAAATGCGTCATAAAGATATGTAAATGATATTGTAAATTTGGATACCTGCTTTGTAGAAAAAGTATGAGGCTTTGGCACTCTATAGAAGAATGGCTTTAACGTTCGTTTGTTGAATGTAGGCGTCAACTTTGTGGCTTGATTTTTGGCTCGAAGCTTTGTTTGAGCGTACTTTCTCCCTTTGCTTATTTTTTATTCACGCTTTGATGAACATTTTTCATTTATATCTGTAAGCTTTTGCTCTATGAGGCATGAAGCAATTATGGCTGTCTTATAGCTGACAGAGATGCAAAACATATTTGAAAGCTGAATAGACATGAAAATAACGAAAATGAGTTTCACTTGACAGTATCACTCACTGTTCATTACCAGCAAACAAAAAACGTCAAGCAGTGATGTGAATCATTCTTAACCTTTAGAAAGTTAGAAAAAGTCTTACTTGCTCCGTGGTTCCTTACTCCTTACAAACTTTAATATTGCATTTTGTATAATAACTGTCGACGGCAAACTTTCAAGTTTTTAATACAATAAATTAAATGTTCCATATTTTATCAATGATTACTTTCTTTAGAGCAGTGGTAGACATTTGAATATCAATGAATATGTACTCACTTGACTTTTAAATTGCTCCCTCAATTGTGTACTTGTCCTTTATCTGAATCTTTGGCAGAATTGGAACAAGGAACGATCGATATCCACCGAAGAAGCCCAAGCTCAGAAGCAGCTTCAACAGCAAAAGATTAGTCGAGAAATCGCCGCCTTAGCGGAAAAGAATGGTTGTACATTATCTCAATTAGTAATAGCATGGTGTCTTAAAAATGATCCCGTTCAGTGTATGCTGGTTGGTCCAACAAACGCTCAAGAACTTGCCAACTATTTGCAAGCGTTACAGGTAGATCATATTATTGTTACTTATACAATGGAGGCACAGAACTCGGTAAAAACTATATTTCTCTTTTTTTACCCATTTTTCAGCTAATCCCGAAACTAACAACAAATGTCATGAACGAACTAGAGAAGATTCTTGACAACCGACCAGTGCGGCCACCAATGATATCCACCCTAGCTCTAAATCAAAGATGACAATCACTCGCCGCACGTCCTCGTAGATCCAAGTCTCATTCCCCGTGTCCAGATGCTGCCGCAGGTCAAGCTCCCATGCCCCTCGGCTGCTCAGCCAGCTCTCCAACATCCCCCACACAAGCCTATTT
>JAQIXX010004397.1:0-16382 GCA_034700605.1 Willowsia nigromaculata
TTTCTTAGATGCCTGTTTTGTATTTTGTGTCCTATTTTTGAATGTTTATGAGGTCTTGAATATATTAACTCATCTTGAAAGTCTAGTAGAGTGTTTGCATACACTATTAAATTATTGGCCCATCTAGCAGCAGGTAAGTTAAATCCCCAACCAAATCCAGACAACAGTAAAAGAGCTACCCAAATACATACAATAAATGTACTTACGAAGTGGTTCTTTAGTAAAAAATATTTGATTAGAGCAAAGAGGACAGAGCCAGTTCCAAATATTGGAATAACTATAAAATTAACAAAGAAAAAGAGTTTTAGCTTATTAGGTTCTGCTGTTTTCGTCCATCTATTCCTTGCATAATCAAATGAAATGATGTGGCGATGCCAATAAATATCTGTTAATTTTTGAAGCAGCGTGGGTGCCGTAAACATAAATCGGGTCGCCATTTCTCCTTTAAGGCTCAAACTAATGATGCTAAGTTAAGTTTAAAAAACAGTGTAAGATGCTGGGTAAACTTCAGGCTATAAGTTTTCTCACGAATTGTGTAATATCATGTGATGCATTTGTAATTTTTTGAAATAAAAAACAGGCTATTTATTGGCAAGTTCAACAGAAAATAAAGCAAATGACACTAAATAATTTTGTACCTTTCATATGCTATTTATGCTCCTTTTACCTTGTTTTTCTCTCTCATGCAACAATATAATTTGTTGAAGGTGAGTACAGCAAATTTGCAATCATTAGATGGATTTTAAAAGTCAACGATCAACAACAGGACAAATGACAATGCTTTTTTAAGTGTGTTGGCCATGACAAGTCAAGATAAAGTTTTCATCCTTGGCATGAGTTTATTTCCAATTAAAAATTTGATTATTTTATTTTTTAACGAAGTAAACAGAGTTTGTATGGAACTTTACAAGGTTTAAATTGAAGTTAGTCACACAAGGTGCGCATAAAAGAACGCTTTGAAGATTATTTAGGTAAGTAGATGTATATGTAAGTATATTTGTATCAAAACTATATTCCATTGATGTTTTTTAAATGCTTTGGATATACGAGTATTAATCGTATAACAGTATTAAAATAAAATGTTATATATTTTTTACGTGAAATATATAATGACACTAAAATGCTAAGCCAACAATTGAGAGTTTTTTGAAACTTATAGATTAATAGTTTGATTCCATTAGTTTGTAAGTGTTAGTTATCAAAATCCCAAACGGCATTTAAATTGCATAACAGAATATTTATATATAATTCATGATCATACATGTTTTGTAAGTCCTGTCCTGTAGTATTAAAGTCATTAAATTTACCTTATTATCAAATCACTTAATTTATTGTATACTTAGCAACATTGCATTGTGACCCGAAGTGAAATAATATGTAATTTTAAAACTTTTCCAATGTTTTATCTGGGGTTATTAACTTCTTTGTTGACGTCAAAGGGTCAACTGAACATCTTTCAAGTAAGCTTTGGTAGATTCTGGATTTCCCCCAACTTTCTCTTTCACGGACGCAAAAGAATCTTAAATGCTTAGATAAAGCTACACGTGACACCATATACTGTTGGCAAGTGTATTAATACCCTTGAAATAATAATTGGTATTTAAGGGCTTTTATTCAAAAAGACATCAAGCAAATCTCCAGTGCACAGTGTAGTAATAATACCATTTATAGTTAACAAGGATAAGTAAAGCAAGGACAGCACTCCTTTTAAATTTCTACATTTCCAGTTAAGACTAACTAACAACAGTATAATTAAATAAAACACTTTATCCTTGAAAAGTCCGATTCTCGTGCTCAACTAATTGACTTTCAGTGCAAAATCATTTATATTTTGAGCTGTAATTAAATTTAAAGCGGTCAAATACTTTTTTCCTCTAAATTTTAAACTGTAGATAAAAGCATAAGTAAAAAAGAATTATTCCTTTTTACTCATACGAATTGAAAAGCTTAAAAATGTCCACTCCGCTCATGTTTGGAGCAGCTTTTCTCCAAAAGAAACTCACGTGTTATTTATATCCTCACATACTTTCATTTAATCCTGCCACTTATCGGTGGCAAGTGGAGCAAAATAAGTGGAAATTGATTCCATTTTACATTGCCACAATCGGTGTGGTCGTGTTTCTTGGAATGTTTCTCTGCATCATTCAAATTCTAAAGTATATATTTTCCCCAAATTCTTTAAGTGGATTCATTGTTGGTTTTATGACAACTTTAGTGTTTCTATCAGCATTTTGTTGGGCATATTCCATTCCCAGTATTTTATACGGAAATGACATAGTTTGCTATATGAATAGTTTAGTGGACTTTGAGGAAAGAATCCTAAGCATTGGATTTAAGCAATTAAAAATGTGCCATTTTTCTAAGAAGAAATTGATGAATAGGGTTGCTTCAATTAGTGAAAGCGGAATCTCCCGGCCTAAACTCACATGGCAATACTATTTTAATGAAGTATACAGTCAAGTTGGGCTTTTAATTTTCGGGTATCCTTGCGATTTGTTTGGCCTTGCTGCAAATTTAACTGTCTTTTATCTCCTATCATTTGGTTGGTTTGTAGTCCCCGTGGGAATTTATTTTAATTTAGAGCCTTACTACTACACGTTAAAGGATTTAGGATTGTTGGATCGTTGGCCAGCTATCATAACAGTGTCAATACGAACTGTACTCTCATACATTTGTGTTTTAGAAACTTGTCGCACTCTTATGCTGTTTTGTCCTATAGTTCAGCACTCACTAATTTACAATAAATGCATGGAAATATTGACCAAATTGCCTTTGACAAGGGTGTCCTTTCAACTCTACATACAAGTGCTTTTACTTCATCAATGGGGTGATTGGATGATAAAATTTGCTTATGCTGTAAATCTTGGGACAGGAATGTACCTCTGTATCATATTCAACATTTTCACCGTCGTGGGATGGAAAGTGTTTCCAATGTCGTTGTATCTGCTATGCGTTCCGATAACAATCATAATATACATTCTCTTATTGTCGATACCCCCAATGTGTGTGGAAATTCATCACGCTTCACTCAACCTAGTGAAGCATCAATGGCCGAAAAGAGCTGTCACTGGAGAATGTAAAGATATGCGGTTGACAGAACTGAAGATGATTTTGAGAAGACTGCAACCAATTACTTTTCATACTGGAGATGTTGCAACACTGGATAATGAAACAAAGCGAAACTACTTAGGACATATTTTGTATTATACGATGAGCCTGCTTCTGCTCTTTGAAAGCTCTGTTAAAGAAGCAATCTTGTTTTAATAGCATACAACAAATGTGCAACAACCTGTAAAAATTAGTTTGTGATATTAATGTATACGCTAGAAAGTAATGATGCATGTATAATTGTGTCTTTGAAATCATGATGTTGCATGTTACCTAATTTCAAATTTGTAAATGTTGAATATATTAGCCATTTTTAATGACAAAGAAGCAAGTATTAAAGTAGTTGGGATTTTAATGACTGTCACAAGATAGTGATTTGTAGAGATTTAGTAGTATAAAGAAAAGAAATATATAAACTTATAAACCTGGTAAATGCCTTCTTTCACTTCCGGTTTTTTCTGACATTTCAATTTCTCATTTACGCTTGTTGCAAGAACCAATTTTCATTATTTTTCATCATTATTATTAAGAAACCAATTGCTTTTGTACGTATTTCAATTTAAGGTTCCGAAGCGACTTTGGGAATTGTAAACCGAGATATCCAATACTGCATATAAGATAGCAACATCTGACTTGCATACCTATAAGTTAAACAGTTGATTTCAGAATTTGCAAATATGGTTTCATCTGTATGAGTTTCTTTGCAAAAAGCCACCAGCGAAAGCACATATTTAACACAAATATTATTCTATCTGCGAAAGAAGCATCAAGTCTATGGTTCTTAACATAATGCCAACTGTAAATTTCCTTCTACTCTCCATATTAATTATTTCATTAAACATCCCTGCTCTAAGCGTTATTGGTCTTGAGGCTATCAATCTTTTCCTGACTTCTCTCCTGACTTTCAGTTTCCACGAATTTCCAAAAAGCTTAATAGGCCAATCGTGTTTTATCATTTGTCTACTCGTATTGTGGCTTTCCACCATCAGAGGAAAGACGATATGAATTATCCAATGCACAATAAATGCTAGTGGCACGATAATTAAATAGAGAGTTAGTGGAAAAAATTTCCATCCCACAACAAGAAAAGATGTGAGCAAAACAGCCACTAAAAATGCAGGTCCAAGGGTAAAAAAATCGCATAAGCCACCATGTAATCTCCAGTACATTGAATGATACAAAGTTGGACATATAAATTTGTCACACAAAGACTTGAACACTGTTGTTTTAGTAATCTAACAACTCTATTGTAAATGCTGTGCTCCATCAAAAGAGAATTGACGATAAGGGAAATCGCACGAAACACTTCGGCTACACACAAATAGCAGAGTACAAGTCGAAGAAGTATCCAGAAGAGTGATTGATTCGTTCCTAAATCAAATCCTATATCTTGAAAGAGGTAATAAAATGGATCCATATGAAAATATACAGGGATTGGTGGCCCAAACAGTGATATTATGGATGAATATATAACAATTGTTAACAAAAGTAGACCCGTGAAGTCGACTTGTTTACCCTGAACAAGGTGTTTAAATTCTGAAAATTATTAATGACTGTCAGATACGCTTTTAGAACAAATAATTTTTATAAATCGAATTTATAAATGAAGATGGTTTAGCATACCTTCTCGAACCATATTAAACAATGAAGAAAGCAACGGTTTTATGCCTACTTCCGCCTTGTACCGATATTGTGGCTCTGGTTGAAAAAAGTCTTCTTCAAATTTCAATAAAACATTCATATACTCAACCATTTCGCCAGCATTTCTGATTGCAGGAATATTGAGTGACCAGCCATATATGGATCCAAGTAACGCAACCATCTGAGCCATAGCCACAATACCTTGTACACTTGTCTTAGAATGTAATGTGTATTTAAGTATTTGAAGTAGACAGGAATTAAATCCAAGTACGAATATGACAACTATGTTTGTAAGGTAAAATGGAAGTAGATTCCAGTTTCTCCAAGATTTAGCTTCCCAACGTTTCTTTTTTGGAGAAAAGTGTATGATGTGAGGGAAATAAAAATATTTTGTGATTTCTTCTAAGAGTTGAGCAGAAGCAAACATCAATCGAGTAGACATGGTTTAATTGAAGTTATTACGTGCAAACGTTTATTTAAAGTGATTGTAATGCTTCTACTTAAAAAGGCTGTGTTGGTATTAGACACAGAAATTTGCATGTAACACACTTTCTGCTGAGTTTTAATTTTTCGCAGAGCTTTAAGTTTCCTGTTTAGCTAAGATAATAGGAATTTTGCATAATATTTGATTGGATATAAATAATAATTGATTCATTTAAATAAATTTATATGGAAATAACAGTTACTTCCTGGATTTTACATTTTCAATTTGTCAGAAAGTCTTTAAAATTAAATGTTTCACGTATGGTGCCGGTTCTATAGTTACGGAGAAGCCTAATTTTAGACAAGCACCATAGTTTATATGTTACAAGATAAATGTTAAAACACAAATATCATGAAAATGTATAAAGTAATATGTATTTCTAAAATTAGTTTAAATATTTACCTTAATTACAATTTATTATTACATAAGATCCTTGATCTTTCTATAAAACCTTTACAAGGTCATGAATACTATGTTTGCAATGTTGCAACTGTTAACTGTGAATTTATTTGCTATAATCATAAAAATGTCTATTTTGAAAAGCAATATTCGATATCAATAGTTCTAACAAAATTATGTTGATAATGGAATAATGAAAGGTTTGATTTGTCTGCTCTGACGTATGCAAAGACGAAAAGTCAATGAATTTTAAAACTTCATGCTACCTCATAATTACGTAAATGTTTTTGAAACTCTAAAGAACTTCAAAATTTTGACGCCACCTTGAGATACTATAGTAACTGAAAGCATTACAATACATTGTCAATTTAACAATTTCAAAGAAATCGCAATTAATCATCATATAAGATCAACTTTTATTTCTTGCAAGCCAAACTTTTGGGATCAAAAGTTTTATTGCTTGATATCGTCTCAGGGGACTATATAGATATATCAGAAAGCAACAACAAATCCATAGTCCTAAATATTATATTAGCAGTAAATCGCCGTCTAGTATCTATATTAATTTCTTGATGAAGTAGCTTGGATTTAAAAGCAATTGGTCGCAGTGCCAATAAACATTTACGAATATTCTTTCTAATACGCAAATTCCACTTATTTTCTAAAAACCTAACAGGCCAATCATTTCTTATCAAGATTCGACTTTCGTCATGGCTGTCGACCATTAATGGAAATACAATGTGGGTAACTAAATGAATAACAAATGAAAAGGGTATCCCGCACAAATATAAACTTAATGGAAAAAATTTCCACCCAACAAATATAAAACATGTTACTATAACAGAGAGGAAAAATGCACCACCAAGCAACAAGGAAATTGCATACGCTATCATCTCATCTCCTGCAGATTGTACTATACATAATTGTGTGTAAATATGGACCACGTAAGGTGATGTTTTGCGTTTTCTCAAAATCTTAACAACTTTGTTGTAAATACAGTGCTCCATAAGTAAAGGGTTAACAATAAGGCATCCAGTACGGAAAGTTTCAGCAACACATATCCATGCAAATATAAGACGAACAATAACTGTGATTACTGATTGATTGCTTCCACTAATGATTCCCAAGTCTTGAAAGAGAAAGTAGAATGGATCAAGTTTGTAAAAGACTGCAGCAGGAGGTGCAATAAATGTTATTAGAGAAAAGTGTGCAACCAAGCCAAGGTGAAGTATGCCCATGTAATCAGTTTGTTTTCCACGAATAAAGTTTTGAGACTCTGAAAAATTTGTGAATTAAGAGTAAACTGCTTAGTGATTACCTCATTCAATGAAAATGCGTACATATATATATGTAAATACCTTTCTGAAGCATACAGCATATGCATTTTAGTAAGTTTTTAAATCCAGCTCCAGCGTTTATGAAATTGAGATTCTGGGTATGATCCTCCTCAAATTCAATTACAGCATTCATATACTCCACCATTCTAGTAGCATTTCCGAATGCTGGAAAATTGAGTGCCCAGCCCATAACTGACCCAGTCATAATGAATATTTGCATCATTACCATTTTCCCTGAAACTCTGGTTTCCAAATTTAGCATATACTTTAATATCTGTAGTAAACAGGAAGTGAATCCGAGACCAAAGATTAGAACGATGTTGGTGAAGTAGAATGGTATGAGTTTCCAACTGTTCCAGGGCTTCGCTTTCCAACGTTTAGTTTCTGGACAGAAATGAATAATGTGTGGGAACAAATATGATGCTGTAATTTCTTCTAGAAGATGAGCAGTAACAAACATTAGTGGAGTTGACATATTTGTATATTTATTCAAAAATTGTGGAATTCGTGAATTTTATAAACTGACTAACAAAAGACTTACACGTCTGTATCATATAAACCCATTAACGACTAAGGTAATTGTTTTCCCAAAACTATGATGAATTTAAGTAAATTGTATTGCTATGTTACTGATCATTACTAAATAAACCAGACAACAGGATATAAAGACCTTGCGACGAATTTACAGCACAAATTTTGCAGATGATGCTTTAATTGGGACAAAAACTACAAAACGGGGCGAAACGAGACTATAAATATACTGATTCTCATTTCCCCTTACAATTTGAAGTTCCGAAAACACAAAATTTGATTTTATCTTGAAAGTCCTGTTCGAATGATACCCCATGTTGATTGTTCAAAAATTGACCGCTATAACGGTTTCTGTTTGCAGTTGGTGCTCATATTAAAACCACTAGTAGATCACGTAACCAATAACCCATTGCAACAAACAGAATTCAAAAATTCGCATGCGTTTAGGCAGAAGAGCCAAACCTTAAAACTTTTAATGTAAAATAAACAGCGATAAAAATGCTCTTGAATGAGCTCCCACATGTCCTATGTTGATTAGGCAAAAAAAGATTTTTATAACGATTTTTAACGGTTGCCGTCGGCCGTTAGTGCCCATTTTCAAACTTATATGAGCCCTAGTGATAAGAAAGCCAGTGCAAAAAAAAAACAATTTAAAAATTCGCTTCCGTTCGGAAGTTACCGTGCACACAAGAAACTGAGGACAGACAGACGGACACCACGAATATTCTGAATACCTTGCTTTTTGCAATCGCAAGGTAATAACCAGTGTGGATGCTTTAGCTATTGGTAAATGCTAAGTCTAATAATTTACAAAATAGCTTTTTAATGGAAGCTTCTATATAGTCATACATGTGTTTGAATCATTACATTATATTGAACGCACATATTTACAGAGATAAATGGTTTTTCACGTTGAAATACACAAGAACGAAAATATAATATTTAACAAAATATTTCAAAATTTTACTGCTAAATTCATGTAATACAAAGAAAGCTTTTAGCCGACATTTAAAAATGGCAATTTTTTATTCAGAGAAGGAGCTACAATTACTAAAAATTGTATCATCAGACAGAATTTGGAATTTTATCTGATTTGGAAAATATGTCATTATATTATTAACGAGCAAGGTATGCTTCGAACGAAATACATTATAACAGTTCACAAATCTTCATACAAATAATTCATATGATAAAGTGTTTTTGCTTCTGGTTCTGTTTCTAGAAACAACCAATTAGAGTATTCTAATAATTAAAATAAATACCGTTTAAAAATACCCTGTGGTTTTCTAAAGGAAATTGAACTTGATTTATTGTTTGAATTTATCCATTTATTTATTGGGTTACAACAAGTAATTATATTTTATCTTTGAAACAATTAGTTAAAACTAAATGAAGTAAAACTGATTTTGTGCATTTTCTCAATTCGTGACTGAAAAACCATAAGTACATCAGCAGTCTCTCCAGATATATAATCCAAGTAACTCAACCTTGTAGCTTGGTCAACTGTTGCAACACTGCCAGAATGAAAAGTGATTGATCTCATACACTTTAGCAATCTTCGCAACAATTTTCTCTGAAAGTTAGAATGCGCCGCGTCACCCCCATGAGTAAGGTCGTTTATCCATTTGTTCCTGATTGTATCGAAACTAAACTCATGACATTGCACACACAATGGAATGCTTACATGAATCAGGAAATGAATCAGTGCTGTGATTGGCATACAAGCTAAATAAAATGGAATTGGAAACACTCGCCAGCCTACAACTGTAAAGCAGTTAAAAACAACGCATAATATGAAACCCAGAAACAAAAATACAGAAACTGAATATTTTAACATGTAATCTCCATGTCTATGAATAACGCGTAAGTTCATATATAATCTTAGGGTATCCTCAGAAACCACTCTTTTCCTCAGAAGCGTTATCAGTCTAAATGTCACAACATAAGATATCAAATTACCTATCAGTAGAAGGGTGACCGTTCTACTGGTTTCTAAAACGCAAAGTGTACATATTACATATCTTAAGATTGCAAAAACAACTCGGGGTAAAAGCTTTTTAAGACCTAGATCAGTCATAATATGCACGATTGGGTCAAAATTAAAAATAATTCCCACAAGAGGAAGTAAAAAACCTAGGATCTGAAAGTATACCACGGTAAGGTTGAGAAAGATTCCGAATTTGTCGGTTTCTAGAGCAGCAAGAAGAAATTTGATGTCTGAAAAGCATAACATAATTAGTTAGCATAAGCACTCATATAATACATATAGTAAGTACTTTAATTACCTGAAACCATTTCTTTGAATACTTCCTTTGCTCCAGTTGGTTTTTCTTCTTCTACTTTCACTTTCTTGTTAGCTCTAATTGGTTTGAGAACATGCTGAAAATCTAATAAACCATTTATGTATAAAATCATTTCCTTGCCAAAAACAATAGCAGGTATATTAAATCCCCAACTGAAAAAAGAGAGAAATCCTAAAGTTAAGAATATAAAGTTGACAAGTGTACTGACAGTTTTGTCATGGAAAACAAAGTGTTTGATAAGTTCTATAATGATAGATCCTACTCCTAAAACTGGGATTACAAAAATATTTACAAAGTAGAAAGGTACAAGCTTTTTCTGACTTGTTACTAGTTTCCAGCGTTTTTTCTGAGCATCAAATGATATGAGATGGGGGTACCAATAAATACTTGTGAGTTTCTCAAGAAGTGCAGGAGCTGCAAACATCAATCGAGTTGCCATGGCTACTTTTGCTGCTTGAAAAGAAGAGAATTGTCTTGAATATTTCTAGAAGTTTGGATGTGTAATATCAAATTGGATAAGACTGATAGATGCTTTGTACTCGAGCTTAGGAAAGCGAGTGGATCATTCGACAAGATGAATTAAATTTACATATTCTTTACAGAGATGCCTTTTTAAAAGAGACATTGAATTATAAAATTTTTTCTGAATTTTGCAATGAATTTTGAGTTTACTGACAATGAAAATAAATTAAAAAATGCCTTGATATTTTTTAAACGTTGCAATAGCCATGTAAAGCATTTTGTTGATAAGTATTATGTCTTGTTACTCTTTGAAAAATTTAAGAGTGTTCATTTGATATAGGGAAAGAATGTATAAAAGCATATGTACAATAAATGGCGCATCATATTGTAATGTGGCTAAGATTGAAAACAATTTAACTATATAATTTCCTTGTATGAAATATTGTGACCTTTCTGTCAGGGACTAATGTGATCATTGACATTGGTTTTGGTATTTTTGTGTTTATCTGTCTGGATTTTGTTCCACCTTGAAACTAATTCTTTCCGGCATAATTAATTTAAAAAGTGAAAATGCTAATTAAATCTAATACTTTATTACCTATGTTGACTTAATTCACTCAAAAACATGAAGGATAACTTTAATGATGGAAAAACCAGTGGAATACCAGTGGTAAACAGGGTCTTTTAATTATCCTTGCAAGTGCGATAATTTTCATATGATTATAGTGCCATACCAAAACATCTGTAAAGTAAGTATCTATATTGCTATTTCGCAAATGCACTTTATGTCTTACTCACATGTATTCATGAAATAATTTAATTACCCTTGTAAATAGATTGATTTATTACTTTATTTACTAGCATTTAAATTAGGTATGTCGTGATTAAATTTGCAAAACCCGCAGCATTACAACAATACATTTTAGAAAAATTAAATTTGTACTCTGTTAAAAAGTAAATGTTATTTTATGCATCTGCTCAATTTCCGTCCGAAACACCATGAGTACATCAGCCGTCTTCCCAGTTATATATTCTAAGTAACTTAACCTTGTAGCCTGGTCAACTGTTGCAACACTTCCGGAATGAAAAGAAACGGATCTCAAACATCTCAACACTCTACGGAGCAATGTTATTTTAAAGTTTGAGATCGTCCTGTAATTACCATGAGAAACATCGCCCAGCCATTTATTCCTGATTGCATCGAAACTGCACTCATGACATTGCATACACAATGGAATACTCACATGAATCAGGAAATGAATCAGAGCTGTGATTGGCATACAAGCTAAATACAATGGGAGCGGAAATACCCGCCAGCCTACGATAGTAAAACAGTTGAAAATAACGCATAGAAAGAATCCCAGAAACAAAAATGCACAAACTGAATATTTCAACAAGTAATCACCCTGTCTATGAATAACACGTAAGCTCATATATGCCTTTAGTGTATCCTGCGACGCTGTTCTATTTCTCAAAAGGAGTATCAGTCTAAAAGTTACAACATACGATATCAAATTACCAATCAGCAGTAATGTCACAGTTCTACTAACTTCTATAACGCAAATTGTACAAATTATGTATCTGCAAATCATAAAAGCAAGTGGAGATAAGCAGTTCTTAAGACCCAAGTCAATTAGAAAGTACACAATTGGGTCCAAGTTGAAAATAATTCCCACAAGCGGAAGAAGTAAACCAAGGATTTGAAAGTAGACAACAGTAAGATAGAGAAAAATTCCAAACTTGTCAGTTTCCAATGCAGCAAGAATAAATTTGAAATCTAAAAAAACATATTTTAATTAGACTTTGCTGATTTGCTTTGCAAGGCTACGGGTATGTTTAAATTACCTGAAACCATTTCTTTAAAGATTTCTTTTGCTTTTGTTGGCTTTTCTTTTTCAACTTTCACTTTTTTATTTGCTCTCACAGGTTTTAAAACATCCTGGAAATCTAATAGTGCATTTATGTACTTTACCATTTCTTTTCCAAAAAACATTGTGGGTATATTAAATCCCCAATTAAAATAAGATATGAATCCTAAAGTTATAAATAGAAAGTTTAAAATTGTACTGACGCTTTTGTCATGGAAAACAAAATGTTTAGTAAGTTGTATAATTATTGATCCTACTCCAAAGAATGGAATAATAAATATATTTACGAAATAAAACGGTATAAGCTTTCGTTGACTAGTTACAACCTTCCAGCGTTTTTTATGGACATCAAATGAGATTACATGAGGAAACCAATAAATGCTACTAAGTTTCTGAAGAAGCACAGGCGCTGCAAACATTAACCGTGTTGCCATGACTACTTAAAGCAAGTGAGATCTTTATCAGTTTATACAAGAATAGAATTCGTATTATCAACAGCAACAGTCATAATACAAACTTTAAACTCGAGTTTTGTAAACAGAGTGAGCCATGAGATAATAAGGTGGGTTAAAATGTCGTCAAATTAGACTTGTAATATTTAGCCTTCTAAAGTTTATACATGCAGAAACATTTTAATTTGCAAACTACTTGTTTTTACTGCATTGAAAGCTTGAATTTCCTAACAATTTTTGAAAAATACAGAAACACAGTTTAATGTTTCTCTTACCAAACAATTACAGCAATAAACGTGTTTTAAATTTATTTCTATAAAAATCTTGTTGCTACTTCATATTTTGAAATGTTCACGTTTAGGATAATCACATGATGCTGGAGGAGACTGCATATCTGTAAAAGCATACATTAACTGGCGCCCGTGTCCCTTAAGAGTTTTTGAAGCTGAGAAATAATGTAGCCACATGCCTCATTACTTTGCTCAAAGTGTTTTAGCCTTGAAGTCGAGGATTCATACGGTTAATGACATTGGATTTAGTGGTTTTTCATTTATCTGTCTGGATTTTGTTCAGACTTGCTTACTATTGACTCTTTCCGGTATCGACTTGTATAATTTTAAGAAGTGAAAACGCTAATTCTGCTTCTTAGTTGAAGGCCGATGTAGTTGACTCACAATAGCAACAATGCAATGGAAAATATAGTATATCATGCGACCTTACTCGTTGAAATGTTACCTGTTAATTATTTTACCAAGCGTAACAATTTTTACATGATCCATTTTTACCTTTTATTACCCTAAGAAGCGCGCTATTTCCCAAAAAAATACTTGTAACGTATTATCAATTAATATTTGACATATCATTTGTTTTCTATATACCCAACAAACAAAACACCGCTGTCGTCATTCTATCAAAACCATTTATTATATGAATCTGAGCACTTCCTTAATACTATGTATAAAAATATACTTCGCATTTTACCCGGAAGTCTTATTCTGAAATTTTTAATAGTATTTCGTTGAAGCTCAAGTAAGAAATGTTTAATGCAATCATTTTTTTCAAAACTCATAAATACATAAATATTCAATTCAAATTATCTCATAAAAATTTGCTACATTATGTATTTGTATGAAAATTTAACAAATGAAAATTCAAGGTCATAATTTGATCATATAATATCCACGTTAATAATGGCATAATGAAAATAAATTATTTGTCCTTAATTTCTGTAAATTCCTTAATATAGCCAGAACCTGTAAGACGTCACGTGTGCTCTTTGTCTTTTGATGTCGTTTTGGTACCGTACTATTTCATGTCAAAGGGGTGTACCAAATAAATGCTGAATTTTATAACTGTCCTGAAAATACATAAAACTTGAGAATTTGATTCCATTTTCAACTTATAGTATTAAAATCTAGCCTTGTAATATCCAAACTACTTTGTAAATGAGAATGTTACAGGCTCATTGAAAATTTAAGATATTAAAGTTCAAATAGTTCAATTTTGAAACTTGAAGTGCATAAAGTGTGACCCTTAAAGCTCTACAGTCTAAAAACATGTCTACTCCTTTAATGTTTGGTGCTGCATTTCTCCAAAACAAACTGACCAGTTATTTGTATCCACATATAATTTCTTTCAATCCAACCACCTGTCGCTGGCAGATTGAAAAAAATAAATGGAAGCTTATACCCTTTTACATGGCAACAGTTGGAGTTGTCATTCTTTTCGGAATGAATCTTTGCATTATACAGATTTTCAAGTATATTTTCTACCCAAAGACAATAAGTGGCTTTGTCGTTGGTTTCATGTCAACTTTGGTAGCCCTCTCGTTATTGTGTTGGGCTTATTCCGTTCCCAGTATGAAATTCGGTGCATATATGGTTTCCTACATAAACGCTTTGGTCGATTTTGAAGCAAGGGTTGAACAGTTTGGTCGACAACAGCATCATGTGCTACATGGGATCATGAAGAAACTTAAGTTCTCAGATTCAATTGGGGTTTCAGGATCGTCTATAAGTTGGACTTATTATTTTAGAGAGTTGCGTAAAGAACTAAAACTGCTTATCACAGGACCTTCATGTGACTACTTTGGCTTATTTGAGAATGCTGCTACTTTTTATCTTCTCACATTTGGCTGGTTTGTTGTTCCAATCGGATTATATTTCCATTTTGAGCCTTACTATTACACTTTAAAAGACTTGGGTTTGATAGACCTTTGGCATCCCATCGTCACCATAGCAATACGTGCTACTTTTTCGTACATATGCGTAATTGAAACATGCAGAACTTTTATTCTCTTCTTTTGTCCGGTCATTCAGCTTTCATGTATATATCACAGGTGCTTAGAAATCATTAAAAATCTGCCGTTGTGCAGGGACTCGTTCCGAGTCTATACTCAAGTTCTACTGCTTCACAAGTGGGGGGACTGGATGGTGAAATATGCATTTGCCGTTTACCTTGGAGAAGGGATTTACCTGAGTATTATATTCAATATATTTACTCTAGTTGGTTGGAAAGTATTTCCTATGCCTTTGTATCTAATGTGTGTTCCACTAACTGCTCTAATTTACTTTTTGATGTTTACAATACCTCCATTGTGGGTGAAAACACATCATACCAGTCTCCATTTAGTGAGACATCAGTGGCCAATGAGAGCTGTAGCCGGTGAATGCAAAGATGTTAGGATGAACGAACTCAAACGGATTTTAAAACGGATGCAATTAATCACATTCCATTCTGGAGATGTGGCAACGCTGGACAATGAGACGAAGAGAAACTATTTGGGGCACATTCTCTACTATACTATGAGCCTACTCTTACTCTTTGAAAATTCAGTAAACAGTGGCCATCATTTGAATCATTGAAGACAGACATTTGTATGATTTTAAATAATAAATTCTCAATACAAATATAAAATATTGCTTTAAGACTCGTTTTTATTTCAATACGCAAATAAACTTATCCTTGACCCAAAAGTAGGAGTGCGTTGACAGTATAATTTACCAAAAAGTCGAGAGTGTGCCTTTTCGTCTCCTGATTCATTCTCGCAAAACTCCCCGAGCAAAATATAATTGGTCTGTGACACCTCGCGATTCTCCGTCTTATCCAAATCCCAAAATCCGCGCTCTGCTGTCTCGGCCACTCATTCCGAATCATTTCTCCGCTCAACTGGTGACACTTGGCCCAGAGATGCTGCGCCCCCAAAATGAGAAAGTAGATGATTGGGGTTAATGGCACCCCACAGATGTATATCGACGTGGGAAACAGTTTCCACCCAATCACTGTAAAGCAGTTCATCATAATAGCTAGAAAGAATCCTGTGCTTAAAGTGACTGCAATACTGTACTTGACCATTCCATCTCCATATTGATGAATTAAACGGAGTTTTACAAAAAGTCGAACTGTTTTACGGCAATAAGGCAAGCTTCTCAGAATTTCCAGTGATTTACAGTAGATAAAGTAGTGATGAAGGAGGGGATTGATAAAAAGGAGAAATGTTCGTCCCGTTTCAATTGCACCAAGATAACTTGTAACAATTCTGAACATTTGAGCGACAATTTTAAGAGCTGGTGAACTATTTTCTCCCCAGACACCCCAGTCATTAAGCATATAATGGAATGGGTCAAGTTGGAAGTACAGGGCAATGGGTACAATAAGGTTTGTGCCTAGTACCATATAGATTACCATGAGATTCATCAAAACGCCCACAATGTCCACGTTTGGGTTACCTTTCAATAAATCCCTGATTTGCTGCAATAGATAGTGAATGTATACACTCATTTTGAAGGAGCTCTTAT
>JAQIXX010004398.1:0-16382 GCA_034700605.1 Willowsia nigromaculata
GTGGTGAGGGGATGTGAGGATTAATGAGGTGGTTTTTCTTGTGTTTTTTGCAGGAGGTTGACAGGTGAGGTTAGTGACAGTCTGAGGCTGGCGGAGGGGAGGAGGAAAAGGGACAACATGTTGATCAAGTTTGGAAGCAAGTCTCATCGGGTGAAAGGGATCTCGTTTCATCCGAAGAGGCCATGGATTCTTGCGAGGTATGAGGGCATTTTGTGAAGGAAATAATTGTGAAAGTTAATGGGACAGTTAAGAGTGTAACATATGCATATGTATTTAATGGGCTTGTGTGTGTCTGTCATCTTTTGCAGTTTGCACAGTGGGATAATTCAGCTTTGGGACTATCAGATGTGTGCGTACCTTGAGAAATTTGAGGAGCATGATGGACCTGTCCGTGGAATCTGTTTCCATAACCAGCAGCCTATTTTTGTGTCTGGCGGAGATGATTACAAGATTAAGGTTGGGAAACTAAATTGGTTTTTTGTATGTTTTAATGTATGGCTGTTTGGGTTGGGTCAGTTAAAATTAAGAGAGATATTAATGAGCAATTATTGTTGTTTTTTATAGGTTTGGAATTACAAGCAACGAAGATGTCTTTTCACACTACTGGGACATCTCGATTACATTCGGTCTACGTTCTTTCATCACAAATACCCTTGGATTTTGAGCGCCTCTGATGACCAGACGATTCGGATCTGGAATTGGCAAAGTAGGAACTGCATTTGCATCCTTACCGGTCACAATCACTATGTCATGTGTGCTCAGTTCCATCCTACGGATGATCTTGTCGTCTCTGCTTCACTGGATCAAACTGTTCGTGTTTGGGACATTTCTGGTATTGTCATTTGATTTCTTTAAAGTTTTATTCTGTCATGTTTTGAGTTCGTAATTAACCTTTCTAACTAACTGTTTTCATTTGCTAGGCTTGCGTAAGAAGAATACAGCACCAGCAACAAGTCCTGTTGATGATCACCACCGACATCCAGGAAGTGCAGACTTGTTTGGTCAAGCAGATGCAGTTGTGCGTCATGTACTTGAAGGACATGACCGAGGTGTCAACTGGGCCTATTTCCATCCAACTCTCCCACTGATTGTGTCTGGAGCGGACGACCGCCTAGTCAAGCTGTGGCGTATGAATGAGGCCAAGGTACAGTGTCTTTTTATTTTTCTTCTTTGTGTCTTCTTTTCATTAGTGGCTTAAGAGAATGATGTGTTATGCTGCTGCTACTTTGAAACTTTATTAATATGACGTATGCATATTTTTAGGCATGGGAAGTTGACACCTGTCGTGGTCACTACAACAATGTATCCTGCGTTCTCTTCCATCCGCGTCAAGAATATATTCTTTCCAATTCTGAGGACAAAAGTATTCGAGTGTGGGATATGACACGAAGAACTTGTTTGCAAACCTTCAGAAGGGATCAAGATCGATTTTGGGTTTTGGCCGCACACCCAACCTTAAATCTCTTTGCTGCTGGTCATGATTCTGGAATGATGATTTTCAAGGTAAATTACTTGTCCTTTCCCAAACATCTAATTATGAACTGCGATATAAAATGTGAAGGGTCAAAAAGGTTTTTTGAAATAGTAAAGCGTTAAATCTTCAAATATTAATCATACAAGTATTATGCGCTCTTAATTTCAGTTGGAACGAGAGCGACCTGCTTATGCTGTGCACGGAAACTTGATATATTATGTGAAAGAGAGGTACATGCGACGCCTGGATTTGACCACGTCCAAGGACTGTGCAGTGATGCAATTGAGAGGAGGAAACCGCCCAAACTGCCATAGGTAATTTAACCAAGGAAGTAACTCTTAGTTGGAATTGCTTAGAGAATAGTCAGTTCTAAATATAGTTTGTTTTTTGTGTATTAGCATGTCCTACAATCCGGCTGAGAACGCTGTCCTCTTGACTACTCGATCCATTAGCACTGAAAATAGTAGTTTCGAATTATACATGGTCCCCACTGATCCGTCAGATTCTCAAAACTCACCTGACGCTCCTGATTGCAAGAAATCCTCAGGACTTACTGCCATTTGGGTGGCACGAAATAGATTTGCTGTTCTGGATAGGAACCAATCAGTACGTAGAAATATTAAACATTTTCATATTCCCATTGCGCATAAATAATGTGTCATTAAGGTTTGCTCTTAATCACTCACATACTCTCTGTTTTATTACAGTTGGTAATCAGAAACCTGAAGAATGAGGTGAGCAAGAAGATTCAAGTTCCAGACTGTGATGAAATATTCTTTGCTGGAACTGGCATGCTTTTGCTGCGAGAACCTGAGACACTTACCCTTTTTGATGTACAGCAGAAGCGGTAATATGTGATTGGTTTACTTTTGATATTTCGCACGATTTGTTCTCAACGAATGGAAAAATAAAAATAAGTTTTGTAATTGCAGGGTACTGGCAGAAGTGAGGGTTTCCAAGGTCCGATATGTAGCATGGGCCAATGACATGTCACACGTTGCTTTGCTTGCCAAACGCTCAATCACTTTGTGCAACAGGAAGCTCCAAATCCTAGCCACCTTACAAGAGATAACACATGTGAAATCTGGCGCTTGGGATGATTCTGGAGTATTCATTTACACTACCAGCAATCACATTAAATACGCTCTCACCAGTGGGTAAGTATCCACCGTGTGTAAACAAATGGTCATATATTGAAGAGTGGGAGCAAAAAATTCATAAAATGTTTTTTTTTCATGTTTTAGTGACAATGGGATTATTCGTACTTTGGATATACCCATTTACATAACCAAGGTTAAAAACCATCAAGTTTTCTGCCTTGACCGAGAAGTGAAGGCTCGTGTGCTTAACATTGACCCTACAGAGTACCGATTCAAGTTGGCCTTGATTAACCGAAATTATGATGAGGTGAGTGAAAGTTCTCAAGATATATTTTAAAATGTTGGTGAATGAACCCTTGAAATTAACCTAATTGCTATATTTTAAATGTTTCATTGATAGGTTTTGATGATGGTGAGAAACTCGAAGCTTGTGGGGCAAGCGATCATTGCTTACCTGCAAAAGAAAGGGTATCCTGAAGTAGCTCTGCACTTTGTGAAAGATGAAAAGACACGTTTTGGACTAGCTTTGGAATGTGGCAATATTGATATTGCTCTTGAGGCTGCTAAAGCACTCGACGACAGGGCATGCTGGGATAAATTGGGAGAGATGGCTTTGCTTCAAGGAAACCATCAGGTAAATAAATACTGCAATATAAATGCAATATGACGAATACTTGCGATGTCTTCACATTTCATATTCCAGCAACGGTTCAATTTATTTTCGTTTTAATATTACAGGTTGTTGAAATGTGTTATCAAAGGACTAAGAATTTTGCCAAGCTCACATTTTTATACACCATCACTGGAAACACCGACAAACTGGGGAAGATGTTGAAAATTGCTGGAATTCGTAAGGATGTTGCATCTCATTACTGCACTGCTTTGTTGCTCGGTGATGTCATGGAAAGAATCCGTCTATTGAAAAGCGGAGGTCAACTCTCCTTGGCTTACTGGACCGCCGTTAACCACGGCTTAACGGAAGAAGCGGATCAACTGAAGGAGCTGATGGATGCAGAGCAGTTGGAAAATTTGAAACCTTTGCCCACTGCTAAACTTCTAACCCCTCCGCCACCACTTTTCATGTTTGATGAAAATTGGCCTCTTCTGACGGTGTCTAGGGTACGAAACATTACAAATTATAATTTAAACTTTACTCTTGAATTAGTCGTTACGCATGAAAAACTAGTAGAGCTTATATTTTTGATTTTCAGAGCGTTTTTGAAGGCGCAACTCTCAAAAACAAGCAATCAAGTCTGGCAACAGGAACAGGCTTAATTACAGATGAAATTGATGTGGAGCCCACTGGTGGTTGGGGAGATGATGATTTGCAGTTGGATGAGGACAATCAAGCTGAGAAGAACGACGAAGATATCCCAGCCATGGAAGGTAAATTTCATGAACTTTGGAAGTCTACTTTCCAGAACTACATGCATTTCCTTGCTAAAAATTAATTAACTGATTGTTTAGGTGATGGATGGGATAACGAAGACGACATTGAGTTGCCTCCAGATGTTGAAGTGGCAACTAATGATGGAGGAAGTGAAGGCTTCTTTGTGGCTCCTACTAAAGGTGTTCCCGTCCCCCAACAATGGACAAACTCTTCCAAATTGCCTGTTGATCATGTTTATGCAGGCAGCTTTGAATCTGCAGCTAGGCTGCTCAACGACCAACTAGGTATTGTCAATATTGAGCCGTTCAGACAACTATTTCTGACTGCATACACGAGATCCCGTGCAACCTACACTGCGCTTCCTATATTGCCATCTTTGAATCTTCATCCTTTGAGAAACTGGAAGGATCAAAAGTCTCCAGCTCCCGCTGTCGGTGTTACTATTGCTGATCTTATTCAAAGGCTTCAGGTAAATCAACAAGCAACATTTAAATGAATCAAGTATTAATTTTGTAGAAGTTCAGTGAGTAATTTTGATTTGGAAAATTTTTACAGGGTGCCTATCAACTAACAACCATGGGCAAATTCGGGGAGGCGCTGGACAAGTATAGAAGTCTTTTATTGAACATTCCATTGCTCGTTGTGGACAATAAGCCTGACATCACCAAGGCACAAGAGCTAATCTCCTTATGTCGTGAATACATCTTAGGTATGTGCGCTACTTGGTTTTTGTGCCGATTCCTCTCAAGACTTATCAATAAGCATTTCCTAACAAAATGGGTTTTATGTGTGTTTAGGGCTTCAAATGGAACTATTTAGGAAGGATCTTCCCAAGGACAAGCTGGATGACCAGAAGCGTAGTTGCGAGCTAGCTGCTTACTTTACACACTGCAGCTTGGATGCTGTTCATTTAATTCTTACTTTAAGAACCGCAATGAACTTGACTTTCAAACTGAAGAATTATAAGTCTGCATCTTCATTTGCTAGACGTCTGTTGGAACTGGGGCCGAAGGCTGACATGGCCCAACAGACACGAAAGCTTCTCCAAGTGTGTGAAAAGAACCCTGTCGATGAGCATCCAATGGAGTATGATGAACACAACCCGTTCTCTGTGTGCGCCAAAACCTACAAACCAATTTATCGTGGAAAGCCGGAAGTGAAGTGTCCTTTCTGCGGTGGATCTTACACGCCGCAATATTCAGGTATTTTGTGTACTGTTTGTACAGTTGCTGAAGTTGGAAAAGATACAATGGGATTACGCATAAGCCCACTTCAATTCCGTTAAATTATTACTATATTATTATTATTGTCATATTTACCAAGCTAGAGATAATTCTTATTCAATCTATGAGAAGTTTGTAAAAGCTGAAAAAATTCTTTTATCATAGCTATTATCGTAATTCTATCTTATTGAAATAAAAATCGATGGTGCAAAAAAAACCTCTTCTAGACATATTGGGGTGATTAGGTACTCAGCCAAAATGGGTGGTTGGTACTGCGATTTTGGCATTTGCACCACAGATATTGTGCACCTGGAAGCAACCGCTTTGTCGTCCGTTGTCAAATATGTTGTGCTGGAGAATTTCCAGGCAGTAAATATTCTAATTCATCATCATAGAATAACTAGTAATTACACGTTCATTCGGAGAAGTCGGTGCTGTTAGGGAAGCTTTATCGTAAACATTGTCATGCATCATATTTCAGTGTTAAAGGCAATGATTCATAAAAAAAAGAGGTGGACTTCCTTACCACCAATGAGAAAAGAGTAAATAGCAACAATGAAGAGCTAAAAATAGAATACTGCTTCCAAGAAGCCCCAATTTTTTTGCTAGGTTAAAAATGACATGCCCATTACTGCACTAATAATAGTGTATACTACCACCACCTCAGACACTGCGATTCAGACGCCTCGCGTTGTTTACCTGTGCCTGGTTGGTAAATCATTTGAAAACGGGCAGAGCCTCCGTAAGAAGCGTGAAGACAAAGTCTGTTGCAGACTGAATTTATGCGACAAAGTGAAAACACAATTCTCGGCGTGTGGACTGCATTACTACATATTTTTACCTGAGGATTCTCTACATCTCTTCAAACCTCTGCATCATCAGAGCAGCCTCCCTAAAGATTTTTTATTGGTAATCTTTTTGATGCTAAAAATAGCCCTGCGTCGGGATTCATCCATCATAAACGCGTAACTTCATCATTCCGTCGTAGTTCGTTGAAAGAGATGAGGATGATACAACATGACGAGGAGGTGTTCAAGTAGGCGTGAATAATTGAGTACGACTTGTGTTACTCGTGGAGGAGAGCCACAACCCATGCATAATTCGAATCCTATTGTTACAAATACGGTGTGGTCATTCATGTTAGAATTTTTGTTGCTGTTTTGGACGCGAGTAAATTTAGACACTTGTAAACAGATTGATGCGTATGAGTTTATGGTGATGACAGATTTTTAAAAACGAAGTCCAGCTACTAGAGAACCCTGACAAAAATTATTAGCGATTTTCAAGTTTTTAGGGAAATTAGCTACGGAATTGGGTGCATAAAGAAATAACATATTTTAGGCTTTCGGGATATCAAGAGGCTTTAAACTTGAAAATTATGTACATTTAAAATATGCAAGAAGCAAAATGGGCATTTATACACTAGCTGCCAAAGTGTACTGCGTACTCATGGTCAGTACCTGTTCTGAAACAAACGTATCATCCGAAATGGTATCTGTACCGTTAAGTTTTATATTTCAGCTTTTTGGTCAATTGATGACTGCGACGATTTTCTTCTGTGATAATAGCGGAGATTGAAGTATGTAACACTCTTGTGAAACGCACATGTCCCAAAATAAAGTTAAAAATCATAATTTGCTTCTGTTTAAGCCGGATTTGACTAAGGAGTAGTGATGAATCTAAATTTTGAACTGTATTCTAGACTTAACTATTTACATTGATACATTTTTCATCGATTATTATGAAGAAAATTACATGTCTCAATTCTTTCTTGGATTGATTACATAGTGGATTTGTATGTGGGCTATATAACTCTTGATAATTAAGGCATGCATTTTTGCGTTGCATCGCAGGTCATATTTTTTCGTGAGCTGTGAAGTCATCCTGAACTCACTGACCCGAGAACACATTCAAAGTTCCCGACCCTCTGTGTGTATGCATGCATAATAATCTCAACTATTTTCGAGAGACAAGCTTCGGTAATAGTCTTTATGGCGATGATTTTGCACGACTGGCCGATAATCTTTTATTATCAAACAGGATTTACAAAGACTGGCGAATATTATGATAGGGGAAATCTAGTAGTAAATATTATGTCTTTCAACGTGTTATGAAAATTAGTCATGAGTGCCTCACGGAAAGTGGGCCTGATGGATTTTCAAATATCTTCTTCTTACATTCAATTTCACATTTGAGTCATGTCATATCATTTAACATTTTCCTTGACTGGCTCACATTTCAACTTTGAATGATGTCATCATCATAAAGCACAAATGATTCAACCCATACCATTGTAAAATGCGACTGAAATTTGTAGCGACATTATATTTTCATGGCACAAATTCAGGAGAAAAGTAATGTTATACTTATTATTCGGAATGTATTTATAGTCCTCTCTGCGGAAAAATTAAAACCAGTTGTTGCATACCTCATTTTATTACTGTATCCACTGAAAATTGTGAATTATTCATATTTATTAACTGGTCACAAGATAATTGCATTGTGCAATACCTAACTGTGACCAAGGCTACTTTTAATAGGCTTGCCAGGATATTTAAGATTCGAGGACGCCACCTCTCTGTACCTTGCCATCGCAGAGGAAGCAACGGGACCCACAAATATGCTTTGAATAGTAATCACTGCGAATCACAATGAAACTGACTTTTCAGGCGTAAAAAAGTCGTTTCGCGTAGTAGCAGAGAGGTGAAATGGCGAGTTGGTCATCGGGGAAAAAGGCTTGACCATATCATCATGAAAACCTTGTACATGGCTGATTGAACGCTATACCCAGTGTAGTTTGTAACTTGGTCACACGATCCTTGTTTCTGGCCCTTGTCCAAAATTAATACATTCTACTTCTCTGACTGACTGACTACTGACCATGAATACAGAATGGGATCGCCAGTTTCGGTGGTGAAGAATTCAGGGGAAGAAAATACATCTTCTTTTACCTGTCCGTTTAGCTGAAGAAAATTAAATGCGTTTGTACATGCTGAAAAAAGCAGTTTATGCCAAATCACATTTTATATCGCTTTTTTCAGATAGGAGGATTTACAAATGAAGCATTTAACCCACGTTCTCCCCTGCTTCTGCTGGTGTAACAGTTACAATTGAATTTATTATGGCTGTAGTTTGTGTGCACAGCAGCAACAATGAGGATGCATCCTTCTTTTTTCATCATGTTTCTTCTTGATCTTCAATGTGGACCCATTGTACATGCTATTATTGATGAGATAAAGGATAACCCACACGAAGCATGGTTTTTTGGTGTTATAACGGCAGCATAAGCAGTTTGTATTCTAATTTGAAGCAATTATAAGCAGATTCAAGTTTAGGATGTGAGAGACGGTTTTTACAAGTGGGCTTTTGCACGTCCCGTAAAAAAATGGATGGCAACCTTTTTCAATTAGTTTATGATTTTTTATGGGCTTTTTGTATTGAGTTGAGTCGTTTTTAGTTGAAAATTGAAATGAGACTTAGAAGCTAATTGGAATTAATTCTTTTCGTGATGGGTTAAGTCGTAGCGGAGATGAGTAGTGCTTTAAATTTGCAACTTTGAAGAGCCGTTTCAAGCCATGTAGGTAGGTATGTATCAGTTTAAAAGCTGCATTTTGAAGAAGATGTGATAATGTAAAGCAGGGCTCTAGTCGTTAATAAAATTGAAAGTAAGATTAAAGAAGGGAATGGACGTGAAAAGAAATTCTAAATGCATGAATTATTCGGTAAAGTCGACTACTCTGCTGAAATGAAAGGTTGCGAAAAGGATGCATACGAGAGAAGACAATGTGGTCGTTTTGTAGGAACCGGATGTAGTTTTGAGTTGAGTTCTCTTATTGCTCGGCTTTTTAGGCGGATGATAATCATTATTCTTTTAATACTGTGATTCATCAACTTGTACTCTCTTTGAATTGGAGAGTAGGCCGCTTTGTTTGACATGATGTCTGAGAGTGAGTAGGTATGTGTGCTGAGTGGGGATACAATGTTTATGCGTAATAATTTTTCACAACCTGTCGTGTCGTTTCAAAGCGCTAGATTTTTTTGGGCGGATGGCGGATAACATATTTGCACAAAGTTAATGCAAGCATAATATTATGATAACAGAACAAATAGACAATAAATTGAATGAATTCAAAATTAATAAGCGTTTTACATGAAAACGCTGCGGTCTTCTTTTTCTTCTTGATTGGCTGTTAGGAGGGCAAAAGAAAAAAACTTAAAAATGTTGATGATCCTACCCTCTTTTCATTCTTTACACAATTACAATTAAGAAGATTAACCTTCGGCCATTTTTAATCCAGAGATTATTATGATAATTGCATTGTGTTTGAAAAATGTTTTGAAAATTTTCATATTGTCTTACTTTTCATAAAGAAAAGTGATCACTGTCGAAAGATGGTGAAACTGCGCAGAATTATGAGGACTCCACACTAAAGCTGACAGAGTGGCTGGTAACTAATTAACAAAAAAAGATGATAAATGATGAAGAAAGTGAAACCTATCATCTCTCACCTTCTCTCAGAGAGACCAAGCTGAAGCTGCTCATATTTTTTCAAACATTTTGATTTTGACACCCTAAAGACATAAAAGCTAGTGATAAGTATTTAGTAACAAATCTTGAAAACTTGCATGAAAATTTACTCGCAAAAAGTGTATACACTCCCTATGAGCGATTGTTCTGCATCCTGTCCTGCCATCATGAAAGGTTCTATGTCAGTATGACTTTTTTCATAACCTTGACCACTAGAGGAAGTGGAAAGAAAGAGATTGAGAGATTCAAAAGAGCAGATGTCCGTCTACCCCAATGTCTGTGCCTAGATTTAAGTAATAAAATGTGTAACAGAGTGTCTGACCACTTTCTACCCAAGAATTCCAATAATCATGCAGCCTGCAACCTGACTCCTTTGCCTAAGCGTTCAACTACCTCAAAGACAAGACAAATAATTGATGATGATGTATATGATCGTTCATCATATAGAATGTAACGGCCATATAAAAAAAGAGTTAAATGTAACATGCACCTTTTCTATATGATGCCTACCTGCCAGGTATTTTTTTATAATGGGACTTACTACACACATCCCCTTTAATGCAGCACTTGATCTTCTCTTTGTTGCTTCATTTTTTTGGTAAAGAGCTTTGAACGATTTGTATGCACGGCGGAAGATGATAGATTTGGTTTCGTCGTTTTATAAGAGATCAAGGAACTTGCGGATCGTGAAAGGGATGTTTTTTGTGTGTGTGGTAATTTGTGAATGAAGGATATATTTGTGTTAAGTTGATGAAAAAAAAAATGAAGTAAAAATGACGGGAAGGAATTGTTTGTTCTAGATGTCATAAAAGTGGAAATAAAATGAACACCAAAAGTTGTCACAGCGATTATGAGAGAAGTTGATGGTCACAAAGAGATTGTGTGTCCTGCTGGGCTAGACAGTTTATTATGATGTTTTTTTGAAGAGTAAGATCGTAACTGCTTTTGTTATACAATCTCTCTGCTTTTTTGACATTTCTGCAAATTTTGATTGAACAGGTGAATAGAGAAACAATGTGAGTGGATATTATGCACTCTTGTAAAAAAAAAAGATGTTAAATGCTCAAGAGTAAAGTAAAAGGGTATGTGAAGAGAAAGTTGCAGAAAAATTTGTAGTAGACACGTTTAAATACTTTTAGATTTCTTGTTGGTCACAGGTCATCAACATCACCATAATATATTTTTTTCAGCTAGAAGGTTATCATCACCTTCGTCTATTGCACATGCTATTGAAAAAGTTCTTCTAGTTCAAGTTTGAGAATTATTTAAAATTGTTACATGGCAAACCAATATATGTTGAACATTTCTAGAAACAATTTGGGTGCTATGTCCTCCACCCGCACTTTTTACCTGTTCCTTAATTTTTTTTCAATTCACAGTCTTAGAATGACAAATGCTATAAAAAGTACATGTTTATTAATGCATATTATTTGCTCTCGCTGTGTACTGGTACATAATCTAGTTGTTAGTTTGCAATTTAAGATTTTAAAATTATACGAGATTCATTCTTAGCTGCTTCGCACTAAGCCCTAATTCATGTTTGATGATGATAATTATAGACTTGGTATCAATAATTATAGCAATTAATATTATCAGTGGTGTATTTTTGAAACTAGAATTCCTTAAAGTATTTTTTTTTTTTTGCAGTTTAGATGAGCGATATGTTAGCAAGCAGAAGAGTTTTGAATCAGGCCATTTAATCTTATTGTATTTAGTAATCTGCATAGATATTTTCCTATACAAATTGCAGCTCGTACAAACTATACTACTTTGTTTATTATGGATGAAATTATTTTGCAAAAATTATCGCTCAAGATTACACACAAAAAAAAGTAAGCAGGAATTATAAGCAGAGGAAAAAAATTAAGGTAGCGGTTAGCCACGTAGTTCTCAACATCTTCGGTATAATTTACTATTCAAATCGGATCTCGTATGATTTAATTGTAGCAGAAGAAATTGAAAAATAGTATATGGATTAATATATTCATAGGTAGCCATGATTACTGAGGCGTGTTAACCGCAAACCTGCATATAATTGCTTACATGCATTCCTGCATACTACAATTTTCCTCCTTGTGTAGGAATAATATTTTTGCACAAAACAGAATGAAATGTGTAATGTATATTTTTTATGTGTTCAATAATAGATAGGTACTTTTACAAATTAGTTTGAAATATGATAAGTAGATTTACCAACACTATACATCTTTTTTTAATGCGTATAATGAAGCGTCTCATCAGAACACTTAAAATCATATCCTCTCGTAATCATTGAGATTTGCTTGAGTTGATGATAGCTTGATCTTTTGAAAAAATCACTCAACCCAACCACCTATCCGTGTTAACCATACAGCCACAATCCGTCACTATCGTTTATCGCGATCTCTCTCGATACCAATCATAAATTGCACACAGAGAGCTTGCAAAATGCAATTTTCGTGTGAAACCATATAGGATGCTTTAAGTCTGGGATTTGGTGGTTTCTTTTCGAAAAAAAAGTAGTTTCTCATGAGGTGCGTTGGGCATATGCCTAATAAGTACCTATAATATGCAACTCCATTGATTCTAGTGCAGTGGGCCACTAGAAGATTTTGATATCTCTGTTGAAAATTTTTGATCTACCTGTACCACTCCGTTTGCAAATGGAAAATCCTCCTACGACTGTTCAAGTTACTTGCAAATTGCAAAAACCAAGTGGAGTAGCATTTTCATACCAGTTTTTTCTCACTTTTTTCCCAAGAAAGAAGAGAAATGGAAAAGGAGGATGAGGCACGTAAAATGCGAAAAACCACGATGGGCCGCTGTTCAACCGCTGCTCACCTTACCGCATAAGTACGAACACAAGTGTTCACTTTTCAAGCAACGCCAAAAACATAGGCAATTAAAAATATAAAGATGCAGATGCTTTACTAATGTCGGAATTCTTTCACGATTTATAGGCTTCATGCTAGAATTATTTGTTCACTCACTTTCGCTTTGGTGACAATTAAAATGCATTCGAATCTGGTGGACTGGAAGGTGGGGATGGGGTGAAATACTTTTGAAAATTGAAAAGTATGAAAGCTGAATCTCGCGAATGAAAACTTGCTCATATATTTCTCCTTGGAGGGATATACTGTTAAATAACTTTATATTGTTATGGTAATAATGATACTAAAAAGTAGTTTACAAGCTCGGCGGTGTCACTCCTTTCATTTTTATCGTATTTGCCTTAATCTGTTTACATTTTAGACTGCCCTGCATAATCAAATCAATTAAAGGTCTCTCGTGTGTGTGCTACCTTTTCACAACAGTTCGTTCACTTCTAGGAACTTGAATTGATGACCAGAGAAAAAAAAATTGCTGAAGGCCTGAATCTTCCCTTTTGGAGGATGACTTTGAATTGTGAAAAGGTAGACGTGCATCATTCAAATGTGGTAATGAATTATAACTTTTACCAATTTCCTGAAGACTTAAAGTTGGTCATGAAAATTGTAAAAGAAATCCTCTTCATATTATGCTGATGACCATCTCATTAAGTAATTATTGCTCTACACAACTAGTATAATGTGTAGCACTTACTGTTAAGTAGTTTATTGCAGCATTGAAAAACAAAAGATGAAAAAAATTGGGTGTTGATGATGAGAGAGTGTGAACGCTTATGTTATGCTTCATAGCGTCGGTTGACTTTTGAACTGGTGAGTAGAGCGTCTGGTTATTACATCGATTCATTTCTTATGCATTTCTTTTTGCTTGACTGAATGCCAAGATGCTGAAACTTGCGTTTGCTCATTTTATTTATTTATTTTTTTTTGCTTCTGAGCGTCCAATAGAGCATTAATGTGGATGCAGAAAGGGATATTACTATAATGGCCGTTAAATATAAAAAAAACTTTCACTTGGCGATAATTTTATCGTTATGGAATAAAAAATAAGATAGGAATAGAGCTCGAGAATGCAATTGCTTTTTAGAAAAAGTAAAGCTGCGCGAAAGGTGCTACCAGAGTATTTTTTTTCTCTTTTGAAGTAGTAGACATTCCTCAACATTTTATGTATTGATTGTTGCAAATCAGGTTTGCAGTCGGAGAAGTTGTAGTAGAGCTGCAAAAATAGTTGGTAACTTGATGATAAGGTGAGGTGGTGCAGCACATGTTGGTGAGATAATCACTAGGTTTCTCCCTTCTTCGTTTTATCATCGAAATCAGTTTAAAAAAAGTGACAGAGATTGTAAAGTGCACAGGGCACATGCTAATCGGCACATGTACAAAAAATGCATGCACACATCATCATCATCGTGATGTCATAGTTGCGATAAGGTCTCTGGCAGTGTGTTATAATACGTCATTTGCAATTGGCCGATGTTGGCAAATTAGTTGGTTCTAAGTTTACTTTCAAATATGAAAATATATTTTGAAAAATAATTACATGAATTATGTGCGTTTTTACAATTACAATTCATTTTAACTGTAGCATTATTACCGTAAATTTTGGATTTAAAAAAATTCAGATCATTTAGGGAATTGTGGGCGAGCATTAAGCTGCGAACTTTCCAACAAGCTTACATACACATAAAATTGCCCTTCAAATTCGGTGAAAATATTCGCAGAATATGCAGTTTGCAAGTAGATTATTTTCATGATTCCGCATTACAGAAAGATAAAAAGTCCGTAAAAGTTGACCACACTCAATCCCTTTTCAAGTGGGATTTTACATTTTTTTGCGGGGCCTTGATAATAAACTTATTCTTAATTAGGTTGAATGCAATTGTAATCTGATGACATGAAAAATGGCAAGTCTAATGTGGATATTTGTAATACTCACGATCAGTCCTAAGTAATGCACATGAGTAGCTCCAAATTCTATTGCATTTGGTCACTAAAATGCCTTCGGGCTGTCATGAAAGTTATCTAGAAACTGTGATTCATGTCATAATTGTTTCAGTGGTTTGTCCCATTTCCGGTTTCACGTGACTCATTCCTCAGTCCACCGTTGCGGTTAAGGTTAGCTGTGCATTACCACTAATAATTCTTCCCTTCTCAAATAAATACAACGAGCAATCATTTTCAAAATCGTCATCATCACACCATTTATAGGAGCACTGCCGTCAAAGAGATTATTGCTCATCTTTTAGCTTGGAGCAACCATCAAATTTTGTGTGAACGAGTAAACAAGCAGTGTAAACTTGTCATTTTATAAATTATAAATTCAATAACCTTTCTCTCTATCAGTTTTTTTGCATCACTGCTTGCAACTCTTGTAAAAAAGTTGACGTTCTTCCGAATATGAAATAGTGACGAGATAAAAGTAATTGTGGTGATGTAGAGTTAAAACAATTTGTTTTCTTTTTGAATCTACACAACTCTACAAGAGAAGCGCACAAGTGCACAACTTTTTTTTTCTTTTTTGTGGGTTGGGTGCTTCGTCACCAATTACTCAACTTGTTTTACTATTCATGAAGATCAAGTTTTTATTTAAAAAAAAGTAATTGTATATAAAGCAATAATAATAGTAATAGGAAAGAGCCTAGCAGCATGTTGTAATTCCTTATTGTCAAAATCTTTTCACCAAAACAGTTTACTACCTCCTCTGGTGTGTCTGTGGCGAAAAGATGAAGTGAAATAGATGAACGAATATATGAATATTCATGTGTCAAGTAAATAGGCATAAGATTTTACGAGATCTCTGAATGAACATGTCTAAATAGGGTAACAGTATTAGTGGATACCGCACTCTTTCTTTTTTATGACTTTATTTGCATCGGAATGTAGGTAGTTTTCGGTTTATTTAAAAAAAAATTATATGCTTCATGAAGTGTAAGAAAATATTTATTTTTATTGATTTTTTCGTTTACATTTGCAAAATTATTTGGCAAAAATGCGATGATTTCGTTTCCATCATGAATACACTTCTCACTTTTAATCACGACCCAGAGAGAAAAAACCGCAGCACATTTCTGAGAAAGTCGTAAATCTGTCCGCAGAGTCCTCTCATTTCATCCCACAAATTCTCTTTTGGGTCAGGTTGGAAAAACAAATGCTTACATTTTTTTACTTCACTATTGAAGAATTGAAAGATTAAAAAGATAGAAGGACTTTTATGCGTTTGCTAATACACACGAAATTTGTTCATGTGACCGATATTCAAGGAATTTTTTTTGCTTAAAAAGCAATCTGCAACGGAGAGGAAAAGCTACGTGTCTTTTGTGAAGAAGAGGAAAGTAAGTCATTCGAAGAATGAGACCGGCCAGTGACAAGAATGCACAGCAATTTGTAAAATACACAGAGTTGCAGACTGATAAGCCCTGAAAAGAATAATAAATATGCATGACGAGTGTGTGAAATATTTATGTATTTCCATTTAAAATGTTGCCATCTTGATTAAAATTTACTGTGTAAAAAAATGGCCATTAAGAGCGTCGTACTGTTTGGTGTCACTATCACGAAAATTAATTTACAATGTGCTTTTTAAACGTCTCCGTTGATGATATGAGCATGCACCCAGATACATCTCGCTTTCCACCTGTGCACAATCAACATTCAGAGTTTATCTTTTGTCTTTTAAATATGTATCCGCAGAGTGAGTCGAGATAGGAGACTATAAGGTGACAACTACCGTGTTCGGTCAAAAGATTCAAATCCATTTGAATCAACTACCATTTGATTCAGACATAATGATTCAATATACCAAA
>JAQIXX010004399.1:0-16381 GCA_034700605.1 Willowsia nigromaculata
ATCCTATGGTATTATTTTTTGATTTTGTAACTTTCGGTTCAAAGTCCTTCCGGTATACTATGGAGCTACTCAATTGCAAATGATATCCCTTTTGTAATGCAAAGGTAGACCAGACCAGATCTCTTGCTTCAGCGCATCCTCAATTCCTCATGTTCACCTAGTGTCGGCAGTGGTTGGGATTTCTCAGGTTGAAGGAGACAGCGGGAAGTGGTGGAATGGAACAAAGATAACAACCGACACTTGAAGTTGAACAGACAAAAAAGGGAATGACAGGTAGTAAAAAGCAGGGTGAAATATTCCTTTATTTTTTACTACATCTCTCTTTTAAGTTGCTTACTCCCGTTTGAGTCGGTTGTGTCAAACTTCTCTCGCTGTTATCTTTAGACAGTTAATTAAGATAGAAATACCTGGAGAATTTTATTCCTTTATCTAGGGTTCAATGATATTTGTTTGATAGTAGAGCCATAGGTTTAGACACAGATAATGGATAACACAACATTTTTTAGCGTCGCAAGTAGTGCAGGCAGTGATAGCGATGCCACTTTTCTCACCTGTGTATCTGGGGGTGGCAACTGTGTAACTGGTAGACTTGAAGTTTTTAGCGACTCGCAGATTTTGGATGATGAGAACGATGATAATGATAGTAACAAGACGGAGACGGACGGGCATAATAGTAATAGTAGCACGGAGAACTTGGACATCGCGGAAGGTGATGAAGAGGATTCTGTTGGGGATGACCCAATGGAAGAGGGGGAGAAGACGGCGGTGATCAACGAAGACGAGGAAAAATACGAAAATATGTTGAGGTAGGTAAAAAAATGCGTAATAGCTACTGACCGTTACTATTGTTCTACGTTCATATGTCAAGGCTATTAGATAACTGTCTTTTTAACTATCTTCTAATTGGTAATACATAGAAAGATGCTAAGCATTAAGCTTCCTTATTGTTAGGAACTGTTCTGTGGTCCTGAGTCCTGTGTGTGTAGACAAAGCAAGTTTCCAAATATGGAAGTTTATATGCATATTATACACATGATTATGATCATACATAGTTTGCATTGCTGAAAGAAGGTGTGTAGTTTATACATAGTCCATTGTTGAGACGCCTACACTCGATTACGAAAACTTTCCTGCATGTACCATTCTTTAACCAAAAAATGATAGCAATCGTAAGTACCAAAAGCAGTATGGAGATCTCTAGTGAACTATCATAATCCTTGTCTGTTTAGTAGTCAGTAATTCAGTTGTAATGAACGTGGGCAATTCATAAGATTTTTCTTGCATCAGACATTAAAACTGATATTAAGTTTTTAAATGAGTATGGTTTTTATTAAGTATTTACAATTTATGAGTGTATTTATATTTTCTGTTAACTTTTTCATTTTATTTTTATTTTTCAGTGAAAGGATAGGTCACGTGGAGCATTGCAATAGTTTCGTAATGAGCAGATCAGATTCTTTGAAGGAACTAACAGCTATGGCAGAAAATGAAACGAAGGATGCAATACTGGAGAGAGATCAGGCCTTGATGGACCTGAGGAGCGTGGAACAAGCATTTTCTGACGTTCACAGGTAAATATTTCAAACAGGCTGTCTGGTTGATTATTTGTGAACCGTTTATGTTTTGTATTTTGGCAGTGTATTTACAATTAGTGGGAAATACTAATTTAAATTGATTGTTGTTGATTGTTATGCTTTGCAGGAAATACGAACGAGCCAAGCAAGTTTTGGAGAATCTGAAAAGGAATGAGGAACATCTTATGGTACGTGATGAAGAATTACAGCTCTTAATGGCGTCCAAGGACGAAAAGGGAGAAGCTTTTAAACAGGAAATGCAGCAGACCTTAGACAGGTTTGTATTCAATTTAAGACTATGATTTTTCCGAAATACGATTTTATGGAGGGACTATTAAAATGAAATGATTATGGTTTTTTTTAGAATGTACAACGATTTGTCAGCAAAACTGGCCGCCATAGAAAGCGAAAATGCTAAACTTGCTGCGCTTCATCGTCGTGCTGAAATGCGAACGGAAACGTTAGAAGCCGAGCTCGCCCACAAGCAGAAAGAGAATGCTCAATTGAATCTCCTGGCAGATGACCTCATCGGGAAAAACGTTAATAATTAGTTATTAGTTTAAGCTTTTAAAATCGCCAATTTTAAATTATGTCATTTCCAATTCCCGAGTTCATTTGCTCACGCGGTTGTATTTGTGTAAAAACTGTTATTAGCTTTAAAAGCTTCTCCCTTTTCATTTATCAAAATACAAATACATAAGAGGTCCGCAAAAACATGCAGACAGACCGTTTGAAATATTTACCTGTGAACACCAGAAAATGCCTGTTCAACGCTCCTCAGGTCCATCAAGGCCTGGTTTCTCTCGAGTATTGCATCCTTCGTTTCATTCTCTCTCTCAGGCCAGGCTGGAGCAAATGATCTACAATAGAAACGGAATTAGGAATGATTTTTTATTAATTTTTTAATCGAATTTTTTAACTAACACAGTTAGTAGATTATACCAAATCATTCAATATCTCCTCTACTGTCACTCATTGCCAAATAGTTAAAACTATAAGTTTATGAAATAGTATTTTAAAGTGATATTCTTAGAACCAGAAACTTGTCTATTGCTTTGAACATCATGAATATCAAATCATGAATGTGTGTCAATAACGTTTATACTAATACATATTTTTGTAACTGATCATGTACCTACATATAGTTTATAAGTTTGTAACTGTCAATGTATTTAAAAAAATGCGTATAAAACAATACTGAAACGTGCATTGGAATGAATGGAATCCAAAACTGTATAAGCCTAATTCAAACTTTCATATTGCTCTGGAATCATTGTTCATATTCTAACTTTTGAAAGGCGTCAGACGGAGCATTAACTAAATCATATTTAAATCGCTCGTCATATTATATATTTTTTAATGTTCCATCTATCTAAAAAACGTACGAATAGATGGAATGAAAGAATGTTCATCCAGTTCCAGTTATGTCTGCGTCCAGCTTGATGCTAGTATCAGGTAAATACTTCATAGATCGGATGGATGTAGTTCTAGCTTTCGTCTTCTGGAATTCCCCTTAAGACGGCCATAGAAGACTAAAATTTACAGCTTGACTAGCGCGTACCGCTGTACTATTAGTTGTTTACACTCCGCACAAAATGTTGAAGCGGTTCTGGTTCCAAGTTGCCAAAAGAATGAGAATTATTTATTTATTTTTTAAATGATATTTAAGCACCCTAACTTATCATTTTCGATTAATCCAATATATCTACTCCAAAGCCATATATGGCCTAGTGTTGATGCGTTATTCCAATCCAATTCATTCTCCATATTCACGACGCCAACGCACTCACCGACCGGTATAATAGCTGCAGTCAAATATAATGGGACAAACGATTCCACTGGTGAAACTAGTAAAGCTGGGACGGGTGTCATACAGCAAGGCATCAAGAATGCAAGCATATCTCCAACAGAGTCACATTAAGAGTCCGCAGTCTACTAATCATACCCTGTTAGTTCTTGAACATGATCCAGGTTACTTTTTTTAATTTCCAATAATTTGTGTGTCTGTACTGTATTTGCTGTTTAGTTTTTCATCATTCAATTATTGAAAATTAACTGTCTTATTAATTGAATTATTTAGTGTACACATTTGGGCTGAGAGAGAAAATCACAGATGAACAACTGGAAACTCTGAAGGAGGGTGGAGCTCAAGTTATCAAATCTGATCGAGGTGGGCTGACCACGTTCCACGGTCCTGGACAATTAGTAGCGTACCCTGTGTTCAACTTAAAACTATTCAGGAATATGCCTCTGAGGAGCTATGTCAGTGCTTTGGAAATGACCGCGATACATACTTGTCGCATGCTTGGCGTTTTTGCAGTGCATGGACAGGAAAGTGTTGCCCACACCGGTGCCTGGGTGAACAATGAAAAGATCTGTGCAATAGGTATGTTATGAATTACGAAAATATTATGATAAAAAAAATATATCTAGCGAAGCGACAATGAGTGACACCAGTTTTTCTAAAACATTAACTGTTATTAAATTGTTTTATGATTTGGTTTAGGCGTCCATTGTAAACGCTACATTACAACGCACGGCCTCGCTTTGAATTGCAACACAAACCTAGAATGGTTTCAGAGAATTGTGCCTTGCGGGATTCCAGATAGAGGCGTCACTTCCCTAACAGCAGTTTTATCAAAGGATGTGAGCTTTAACGATGTTTTGGACCAGTTTATCACATCATTTGAAGCAATATTTGTCTGTAGGATGGAAGAGAGTTCTGTAAATGATACATTTAAAAACTTAGATATTTCACAAGTGAAGACTTAACTTTCCAAACCAAATATGATGAGATTATAAATAAAAGAAAATTAGTCAGTAGAAAGTATTTTGCAGTTGAAAAACTAAAATGTAGTAATAAATGCTTTTTTTATTTTCTTCACATTAAATTTTCGCTTGTAATCTAATACCCGATGAAACTCACAAATATGATGTGATGATTAATACAAGGACGTGTACAATATATTTTGGAGTACATATCTACATACGTTGAATAGACTGATAAAGGACTGACATTATGATCATGAAAAACGATTTATATCTGTAACATAAAATATTTTTAAATCATTTTGGATTACTCTGGAAGTTTTTTTACGCATTCGTAAAAATATGTGTGATAGATAACGCGCAGTATACATCGAGAAATGGTTGCAATTATTGTAGAGCTGTACGCTATGCAGGTAATAGTTTAGGAGAGTTCAAATCCGGCTTGAGCATTGATAGCGTACACCAATCGTTCTCTTAAAGTTTCGATATCTACGAATTCCGGTAATTTAAGTAGGTTCATACAAGTGGCCGCTGGAATAATTTATAAAAAAAATAGAAATTGAGCTTTACAGTAATAATATATCGTGGTAATGTAGCAGTAAATATGTTCTAAAGTCACACGAGGTTTGCAGGGTCACTAACCTGTTGGCAATCTATCTGTAACCCCTGCATTGGAAATTCCAAATTTTGGTACGAGGTCTTTAAATCCAAGTAGCGGGGGCCGGGAGCAAGAAGTGACAAACTTGAGTAGTTTTCGTAGGTGCTCTTCGTCAAAGTGTTCGACGACCTGGGAATATAAAAAACATTTTATTCCAGAAGGCTCTAGAAAAGATTGTTTATGTCAAAATTCACAAAAATCTTACCTGCCAAAACATAAGGATTGTGTTATGAGTAGCGCTGTATCCTCCAGCATAATTTGTATGTTCCTTCCAATCTTCCACATTGATTGGCTTGTCAGACCCTGATATTAGTGTTTGCATTTCTTTCCACGAAAATATTCGTAGAACTGGAACCACATCATGAAGACCGTGTCGAAACCATCTACATTCTTCATTCATTTCTCTGTTTAAAAATTAATTTTAAAAACATGATATTTTGTTGGACATTTTGCTACCAGTTACATACTTCAGAGGCATATAAAAATTTGTTCAACATACCTATTAATCTTATAGTCAGATACGAGATGTATGTATTCGATAACATTGGATGCATTAACTGCAATATTTCCACCGTCTGGTTTCAGTTCAACGACTCTAGCTTCCCCGAACTCGTCTGACGCGATCGTGAAATCCAAACCTATGTTTTGATTTAATTTCATGTAAAAATCTTTAGGAAAGGAATTCGTTTGGTAAAAAGAAATAAGCTTGAAGCCTTACCGAGTTCCGACCAATCGCCATTAAAACTCTTTAATTTCAACAGGTTTTTGTGTAAATCAGGATCCAAAGTTGCTAAATAATCAACAGCGGATGAGATAGAACCGTATTTAGCTAATTGTATAAAGAAAGCAGCCAATGGAAGTTCCAGTAGAATTTGACGATATAAAGCTTTTCCAACAAGTCGCCCCATGAAGTAAAAGTGTTTGGTATAATCAGGAAATATTTTTTTGGCAATTGGATTAGGATAGATTCGATTTTCTGAGTCGACTCTGAAAAGTCCTCGGTTTGGATCAACACCCGCTTTTGTCGCCTCAGTCAAAAATTCTCGGAGAAGACCTCCACCATCAACACCAGCTTCCTGGACACCCACAACATTCACCAAAGAAATTCTAACATCTGATCTTAGGTCGGGAACTGCAATATAAAATTTGGTTTTTTTCTCTATTGGTTACAAATCATTTAATTTGTTACAGTAGCGTTACCAACCATTTTCAGACGAAAGCTTCTCAAAGGCGTCTTCGTAAATGTAAGATCTTCGAATTTGAATATGTTGACGACCCAAAGGATTGTCCACAACGTGCCGCTCGACATGATCAGTATGAAGAAGTTGATGCCAGATTGAGACTCGGTCGTGAAAGGAAAGTGCAAAAGGAAAATCGCTCAGTACTCGTAATAATCGTTGGTCCAAAAGAGAAAGGCTTCCAGGCATGCCCGAACACGGATTGCCAAAGTCCCTGAAATGGATTCCATGAGTTTCCATAGGAAACACCACGGAAAACTTTGAGGATAGAAAGACATCTTCGGAGTAGAGGTTAATTCTCGTATTTCGATCATGGATAGCCATTAACATGTGAGCAATTTCCTTTTAAAAAAAACGGTACTCATTTATAAAAACCATTTATTATTGATATTAGAAAGAAAATTCAAGCTTTGTATTTCAAAATACCTTTTTAAAATAGTTTTCTAAGCTGTCACTCATATCCTTATCACTCAATATGGTATCTGAATAAGATTCTACCAGTAATCGTATGAACTGAAGTAATTCGTCTCTGTCTAGAGGGATTTCTTCAAGAAATTCGTCATCATGAAGGATCTTCATTAGCTGGTTCAAGAGCCAACAGAATACCACAAGTTCAGCCTTACACTTAGCCTCTTTCCTCATTACCTATTAGAAGACACGATTACAAAATGAATTAATTTGAACAATTAGATCATAGCCACGTTAAGTTTGGAAATTCTTTCTATACAACAAAAATAAGGAAACATCTTACGTGCATGCACAATAGACGCATAAAACGAGGTCTGTTGTAAAGAGTTGGTAGCAATGGAAAGTGAAATCCTGCTTTAAGAGGTTCCATTTCAATGATGACGCTCAAAATTGGATACATGAGATTCCATTTGGCAGGGGAAAATTCGTTTGAACAGACCCATGAACTCAATTGCATTTTAGAAATGACTTTTTTGAGCACTTCATAAACCTAAAAACAAGTTTGACATGATGACAATCATATTAGTGTCTGCTAGCGCAAAACTTGCATTTTAAAGTAAAGCTTCAAACCCAGTCTCCATATTACAATTACCTTCTGTCTATCAGCAAAGAAATCTTGAGCCATCTCTGCATCTTCAACTGCTTTCATTTCAACGTCACCATAGTCCTCTTCTTCATCATAACCAATATCATCTTCGTCTGGCAATTGAAAAAGGCGTTTCCTGTCGAATAAAATACATAAAAAATTAATCAATCAATCAATCATAGTCGTTACGTTAAATAATAAAGGATACAGGCGAAAACGATAGTTTCGAAAAGCCAAACTGTACCTGTTGTCGATGGAAACAAGTAAAGCGTTCATGACTTTTAGAATGTCTCCTTTTCGCACATGCATCTGGTTATTGTGCTCAATCATCACTAAAAAGCAGTATAGTACTGGTCGTAGTTCAATCGACGAGGTCACATCATTTCCATGCCACGTTAGTTGTTCCGCCAGTTTCAAGACAACTTCAAACCATTCATCTCTCCACAACGACTTTCCATTTTCATCCAACGCCAATTGCTCAGCAACGCGAGGACATACCACATCCGATAGCAGCCTGTTTACCTCCTTTTGCCCTTTGTAGCGTAAAATTCCTTTACTTATTGATTCGGCAAGTTGAAGAAGCAAGACTTGAACTAATTCTTTCGTAACATAAACAGTTTTGCCGATTCTGAAACTGCGGTAGGTGGAAGAGAGTTTACGAATGGCCTCAAGAAAGCGTTTGTAGAAGATGGTGTAGTCGTAATGTTGAACAGTCCTTCTCGCGCTTTCAGCATCGTTGACTTCCATTTTCCCATCCAAAAAGCGTCTGTATCGCTCGAAAAAGTGTCTTTGTAAAACCAAATGGCTCCAAATTATAGCCATAACCTCTTCAGTCCTGGATGGCTCCAAGTTTGCAGCCATTGTAGTCCTAGCATTTTCCACTTGATTCCAGTCCGTGAACGTCTATTTTACAAAGTATAATTATTGATCAAGTAATATGGTTCGAAAAGTAGTACAGATGACTGTTGAATATACTGGTCTAAAGATATGTTTTACTTTAAAAACTGCTTCTCTTATTGCAAGTTTGGGCGAATTTACTATAAAAAACCTACCTCCAAAAGGCGAAGAACCGTACTGCGAGTGGAAGGCTGTGATTCAGACAAAATGAGTAGTGCTTTTTCTAGAATGAGGCGCAACCGCAGCATCGACCTCTCGTCTTGAAGTAAATGGACCATTAACTGATCCTTCAGGATTAGCATCGCTTTTCCCAAATCACAGAATAGTTGAATGTCCTTATGTGGTTGAAAGAAGTAATTAAGACGCATCATTTGACGCTCCAGCTCATCTATTGTGTACCTCGACGCTTGCTCCTTTTGAAATTCTTCCCGAAGAAGACGATTGAGCTTCCTTCTCTCACGCATGCCCCGATAACCTGCTTGAATTACAAGGATAGATGAAGCACGGGCACGTTCATTCTGAAAGACAAAAAAAAATTCAGTAACATTAGATTTTCACAATTACTGTTTATTATCACCATCTGTCACAATGAATTATAAAGTATTATAGCGTTACCTCTCGTTTCTGTCGCTCTACTTGGGCTTTGCGCAAGATGACATCTTTGGCCTCTGCGTTTCGCGACCGCCCTCCCAAGTTTTGCACCGGTCGCCTCTTGAAGTCGCCTTCGAACAAAAATTTTGACATACTGCCAATAAAGAGGAGGAGCTTGAAGAAATTTTGAAAAAATTCGTAACGCCGACGTTGGGTGTTTAAACCGAATCAGAGTTTGGAAGTAAGAGCCTGTCGAAGAACGAAAAATTAATATTATTTTCATTAAAATTGTGGTGGAGTTTATAGCGAACACTTCAGCCCGTTGGAAAAATCAAGAAAGATGCAAAACAGCTAACAGCACACATCAAAAACAAAACGACAGTTACTGAGAATGATTTGCCGACATTCGTCTGTTTAATTTTAATTTTAGGTGGTAAATGTCACTAAAATTCAGACCACGACCCATCAGCCATTAAAGACTGACATTCAACACTGACTATCTGGTTAGCACTACTCACAATTAATGATGATAAAAACCGTTTTAATGTTTGTTTTGAAACTGCTAACAAAAAGATAATACATTTGACATTTATTACTATTAAACTTTAAATTACATCACTCACCTCGCCTGACTTTGCGTTTCTAGCTCCTCTTCGTAATATTTAACCTTTGACCTTAATTTAAAAACAAAATGACAAATGACGACTAAAAATTTAAAAAACTAAAAACTTTAATTATTCACTAGACACTTCGAACTTCATTAAATTTTGCTCCAATATCACGGGAGAACTGATAACCTAATACAAATTCACAATCTATCCAATTGGTGAGATTTTTCTGCCGATGAGGTCAAGGTGTCCAATAATTTAATTGATTTGAAAGAGTTCCTGCTTCATCATTCTTCCTCCATCAAAAGAACTGTTTGTTTTGGTTGTGTGTGGTGTTGGGCAGTCAGTTGGTTTACCCACAAACTCACAGTCCTCATGTATGTGCATCCTTTGTATTTAGCATGGAATCTCTGGTGCTGCCTCTGCTCTGCAATTGCTAAAAAACACAGTCATCATCATCATCAACATCCTTGATCATCATCAGCCGTCGTCGTCCTCCTTGATATGGGCTTTTACCTTACGTTCCATTCGTCTACTTTTGAGCATCTCTCATGAATCAGCAGCTTTTTTATGCCGTGTGAAGCAGCTTTCTTACCTGAACATAACGCTGCGCTGATTATGATGGCTGCTCTGAACTATACACTCTTCTCACTTCTTGCAACACACTCGCTTCGCACTTGTTCACTTTTCCCCGACGCTTTAAATGCGATTCATTGAGATGGATCTTGATCATTCTACGACGCCGACTATTGAGTTGTGAAAATGAGGCAATTAATGTCTGATTTTACACCAAGTTCATGAATTCGCTTGCTGGATTGTCCTCTCATGATGATTTTGATGCTTCAGTTGTGCCTCAAATTAGGTGTATGCAAAAAATATAATTATCCCATCCCTTTCATTATTGATTTTGGATAAAACGATTTATTCAACAAACTATGTATACTACTATTAAAAATATAAAAATACATGCACCTATTCGTACATGGTCCTAACATTATAACATGCGCATCATTTCAACGATTCTTATTCTTATTACAGCTAAACAGTCATGCATCTTGTATAGATAATCTGCTTGATAAATATCTAACCAACTTTCACATAATATAGTTTACACTTAGACAATTTCGTATCTTAAATCGAGTAAATTTGTGTAAGAAGGAACACAATTAGGTAGTACATAGGTCGTTGCAAAGATAAAGAGAATCATTAAATAGTGCAGTAATCTAAAATCTAAACAAATCAATCCAACTAACACGTCAATCCATCAATCCTCCAGATCATCCACCTCGATCGGATCGTCGTCAGCCACAGACTTTTCAAACTGCTCCCAAAGAGTTCTCTGCGCGTATTTCGAATAGCTGAGAATTATGCCTTCACTTCTGTCTGGGCTGCCGCCCAAGCCTCTCCTGAGTCGCATGCATCTTCCAATAAACTGGTTGAATAGTATTGTCCCCCTTACAATATTCCTCAGAATGACGCAAATTGTAACGTTGGGGTTATCGTATCCTTCTAGTCCCACTCCACATGTTATGCCAATACGCGCTTTGCCATTAGTAAAGACTTCCAAAGCTTTTGGTGCTTCAGCAAGTAGCGCAACTGCGAAGTCGGGCTTCCTCGCAAGCTCGTTGAGTTCTGCAACCAACTGATGGGCCTCTTTCTTGGTTCTCATCAAAATCATGGCTTGATGAAAGAAACGGGACTCCTTTTTATAATTGTCTTTGAACAATTTCCACAAATCCTTATACACTGCTTTAGGGGTAGCCGAATGAGGGGGCTCCACAAATCTGCAGTTCCTCGTTGAAATACCTAAATACAAATTAGTATAATGCTGTCAAAATTTTCAACTAGTTTTCCAAGGGATAAAATCCATATGTATGTATTATTAATTGTCTTACCTTTCAGAGTATCACGAGTGATCTCGTAAGCTATTCGTTTCTGCGCGTCTTTCCCAGGACCCAGAATGAATTGCAGTTTCCCTTTAATATTTTTGTACGGAGTGGCCGTCAAAAATATGATGTTTTTCCTTTCCCTTACTCCATTCACCGGTTTTCCGACAAAAGCCTTTATAATGTTGTTCCACGTCTTTGCCGGATAATGGTGAGCTTCGTCGACAATCAAAAGGTCAAATTTTTTGAAGAAAGTCTGCACATCCTTCACAATCGCTTCGTCTTGGTAAACCAAACTGAGTTTGGACTGACCCCCAAACTTTTGTGCGTTAACGATCACCAACTTCCCAAATCTTTCTTTTATGTCGTTCGCACCCTGTATGATCTTCACGGGCTCAAGGAGGCTCTCCAACATGTCTTCCCGTTTATCATCACTGATATCTTTGAGCATTCCAATGCTTTCAAAAAAGCATTTCTTTTGTTGAGAGCTTCCAAAAGCTACGCCGAGTTGTTCCGAGATTACTTTAGATGGAGTGAGAATGAGGACTCTTTTCGCGTTCAACACGTAAGGGAGGAGGACAATCATTCCAGACTTTCCTGACGCTGTTGGTGCCACTATCAGCACAGGTTGTGGCTTCGGCTCTATTCCCTTTTCAATGAATTTATTACTCCGCTCAGATTCGTCGCTCTGAATTAGAGCTCTTGTTTGGAGCACTGATTTCACTTGGTAGAAATGAAGAGGAGCAGATTTTGTCACAATTTCACTGTTCAACATGTCTATCATTTCTTTAGAATATTTTTCGAATTTCGACTGGGATCGAGACGCTGCAGCAAAGGCAAGACTCATCTTGAATTTATTTAATGGGACCTTCCTCAAACGTTTAACCCAAGCAACAACTCTATAAAAATCCAAACAGGAGAATCAGCGTATTTTCTTGTCTTCCAATCACCTATTAGCCACAGCTAAAATCTGCACACCACAAAAATGAATGTCTGTGCGGAGGAGAGAGGCGATGTGAAATGAAAGACGGAATCCAGCACGCGTTGTATTTATACAGCGGTGGAAGGGGACTGCTGGTGGCAGTTGGTGGCTTCAAAAACGTTTTATTCGTTACATTAAAAACGCAAACGTTTCAGCCGAATCGCAAGATGCAGCGGCAAAAACGTCATAGTTGCTAAGCTGGAGCTAGCAGCAGAAACGTTTTCATCGCAGAAGAAGCAACAGCAGAAACGTTACATTACGTAGATAGAAGAGCACTTCCACATCTCCAGAGCATAATATATAGTGAAGCAGTAGCACAAGTAGTTTCTGCAAGCAGCAATGAAGCATCGTCCGTTGCTACGTTGCGGCTCGCAACTTGAGAGCTTGCGATTTCAAGGAGCTAGTTACTAGGGATGCTTGCAGTGGTTGTCTGTTTGTCTGCAGTTTTTTGTTTGCAGCAGCATCACTTCCGAACGGAAGCACATTTTTGAATTCTGTTTTTTGCAATGGCTTTCTTATCACTAGAGCTTGGATGAGTTCGAAGATGGGTAGTAACCGTCAGCGATAACCGTTAAAAACCGTTATAACCGTCATTTTTTTGCATTATCAACATAGTGTATGTGAGTGCTCATTCAAAAGCACTTTCCTCACTGATCATTTTCAATATAATTTTTATTCAAAATTTGTGACAGTTTTGCCGTTATAGCGCTTTCAAATATTTTCAGCGTTTTGGCTCTTCTGCTTAAATGCTTGCGAATTGTTTTATTCTGATTTTTGCAATGGGATCAACTTGGTTCTGATGAGTTCAACGATGGGCACTACCGGTCAATGGCGACCTTTAGAAACCGTTATAATGTTTTTTGCACAATTAACACATGTATGTATAGTATCATTCGAGTGGGATTTTCCAGATTAAATATAATGTGCCCTCACAGCTTCAACATACACAGGGAAATGTGAATCCTCATATTTAGGTCTCGTTTCCCTCCGTATTATTTATTTTGGCCACAACTAAAGCATTTTCTGCTAATATCTTGCTCGTCGCAAGGTCTCGCAAGTACTTCGACGAAAACGCAAAATACAACGTACTACTCATTTTTGATGAAGAATAATCCCGTGTTATCATTTCTTGTTTGGGAATTTTCAGTTCCAAACCTTCAAGGTAAGCTATGAATTTACCCTATAGTAATCGTGTCATCTTTATTGGTAATGACCATTAATACTTCATTTCCCGTCCTATATCTATGATCAATTAGTTGATGAGCTAATTCTTTCACTTTCAGCTAATCCGGACGCTTAGTCTAGTGTAATGTAGAGTCAAATAGAGATGCAACTTTAACTCCACCGGCTTATTCTTGGTCTTCCATTCTACATGACATGCATAATATAATTTTCAATCAATCCGGCTGTGGCTAGCCAATTTGCCAATACAAACGCATAGACATGCAGTAGTAGGTTTTTTAAGAGTTGCATTGAGAAGTGAACTGTCAGATTCGGTAGTGGGGTGTTTGCTTTTTTGTGAACGAGAGATGATGATGTGTGTGCTTCGTTGTCACTTGCAGTTTGAGGAGGACCAGAGCAGCAGTTCAGTGAAACAAGCATATTAGGAATTCAAGAAGGTCGAATTAAAGGTAAGCGAGCATATATTTTGCAAAAGAAAGCTCATCTGTGGTTGAGCAATAGTTAGTATTTTTTATAACACATCGGCGTCTCTGTCATTTCATTTTTACATTTTGTCCAGATATTGTAAAGGTGTTACAATTGCATCAAATTCACGGTGAGCGTGTGTGACTTTTCTTCAATTGGCTGTTGACCTTTTTAAAGTGACATTTCTAGAGAGTTACCTAAATAGTGCACCGGCTATCTCTAAATTAATGCGCTCGTGTGAGACATTTACGTCCTGCTGAGGTTATCTTTTATCTTGAGATCTAGAAAATTATAGATATTGTTTGTAGCTTAAGATGATCAGGTGGTTTTTAGACAGAAGAGGCACAATGGAATGGTGTTGATATTTCCAAAGCACACGAGTCTACGTTACGGTCTTCTACGTGACTCCCTTTCTTTTACATCTGGTCATATTTTGTACTATCGCTATGTAATGCCGGCTCCGGCTCATACTTTTTTAGATCAGAATTGCTTTTTGAATATGCTGTGCAAAAGTGCGAGTGAAAATTTACAACTGTAGATTTTTCTGTTATCCGCTAAAAGATAATCTTTGACTTAGAAAACTACTAATCATACAAAAAAGGGCTACCAAATGACAAATGATGGCTGTTGAGATAGCCAGTTTTCTCTCCAATTGTGTAGCGTCTCGTAAGGACTGTTCATGTCTTATAAACTATTTTGGAGATTTTTGACCTCTGGTTGCGGTGAACGTTTTCGTAAATTAGTTTGAATGCTCAATGTTCATCAGTCAGATATTCGTAACATATTCTTCATTCTTATTTTGCCTAAGCAGATTCTATGAATCTTGAGTTTAAGCAAATCTAGTCATCAATAAAAGCTTTGTTTAAGTTACCTACAAAATATATTATGTTAAATCAATCGGATATTTAAGTAGCCAGTCAGTCTTCAACTGATATCATCAAGGGGTAAGCTACATATTATAGTAATAGTGATGCTTGTATAGCACTCACTACACTACATTTACCAGGATAGCCAGCTACTTTTTGTGAGTTGTAAGAGATGATCCGAAGAATCGTCTATCGGTAATCACTTATTTATTTGGTTCTTTGTGTGTCCTCATTTGTCGTTTATGATTCGAAAGCTAGATCTTAGAAAGATAAGCATAACGTACAAATAATGCAAAAGTGTGAACCGCAGACTGAAAAAAGTGACAGCAATTATGATTTTGGTTACCATGTAGCTACAGACAGCTTCTTGATGCGTACTAGCTTACTAGTTGCTGCATATAGAAATAATGGGTTTCACAGATTTATTTTTGAATTTTAGTCATATTTAGTATTGTTTTCTGCATATTTTTCAATTTAATTGATAGAAGGACCTTATGTAATGACTAGTGTGGTCCTATTTCAGCTTCAGAGTAAAATGACATGCATAAGGAATTGATTGTCGTGCCAAACGTTTCCACGTATTGCAGTTAGATTTCTTTTATGAATGACCCATATTGTCCCATATCACAATTAGATAATAGTAAATAGTGTATAAACATGGGTGGTAAATGCATTCACCGACGGACGAGTAGTCTAAGCGGTTTGACGTTTCCGTAGCCCTGATTCATCCAATGTCTTAGATGTGTTAAATGAGTTATAAATGCACGCATAATTATTATAATGTGACGAGAAAAATCCTCAAATCAATAAGCTTTATGAATCATGATATTGGGTTGAGCGTGCTTTCATGTACATTTATTAATGACCTCTTCGGTTGGGGGCGTTTTTTTCCTGGTATATGCTTCAAATGATTAAACGCTAAGACTCTAAACAAACGTAGCTCTATCTGTATGAGGAAAAAAGATTATTATAGTTTTGTTCTTTTCCATTTGTTATTAGGTTTTTATGCACCAACTAAACTGCATTGGTTCAAGTAATGTATCATCCATCATACAAGACATGTGAAACCATATCAATGTATTTCCTTTTCCCTTTAGTAAATTCTCCTAAATATTTCCATTTATAATACAATTCTCCATTTTTACACGTATTTTGTAAAACTAGTGGTGATAGTGATAGTAGCTGTAGATAACATGTAACTTTATATCAACTGCAACTTGATAAGCGCATCTAAATCAGGAGAATTACAGAGAATGTGAATGAAGAGAAAATGCATTTTTATGAGTGCAAAAGTTCATTGTTTTTCCGATTTCAATAAGAGCTTGGGTTGCTGCTTTTAATAAATACATTTTACCCATATGTATTACTATGAAATTATTTTGAGTTTATGGTCGAATTTCCAATGAACTTAGCAATCAATTAGATAAGAAAAGTATATAATGTTTTATTGTTCGTTGAGTGTCAGAGTGGTAGTGGTAGTACGCTATGTACTGATGTAGCTGTGATAATGTTGAAAGTATCCGATAGGACTACTTGTAAGTACCGTAAATTCGCAATTAGACGCCGGGGCTTGTACGAGCAATCATCGATTTTTGGGACCGTAGACGCCGG